>OX243815.1:41363458-41383458 GCA_945859605.1 Lumbricus rubellus | reverse complement strand
CGTGGGCTATTATAAGATATAGACGTACTGCAACTTTCGAGTTACAGCAATTTGCAAACCAGTGACGTGTACTTAGCTATCATTAGTAAGACAGTGCAATTTGCATTAAATTAATTATAACCGAAGAATTTAACGAATTAAATTTACTGCTACGCCACCGGAAGTACCGGTTTCATTGACGCATAGGCCTACAGATTACGTCAGATTATACGTAGGCTATGGGTCGCCGAGTAAACCATGAATAAAATTTGATTTGTGTGTTTGGTACCGTAGCCTACATGTACGTATTATACGCGTATTCTATTTTTTGAAAGGTAGCCTACGTACGTATTATACGCGTATTCTATTTTTTGAAAGGTACGTACGTATTTTAACGTATTCTATTTTAGGGTACGCGTACCCTCGAGCTTTGATGGAGACAAATCGTCCTTTGTGCCGCCAAAGTTCGGAACGAATAAGGCACCGACGACGACGACGACGACTATAGGCTACAGAGCAGTTTAGCCTACATCTAGGATTCTGTTTTCCTCCCTGCTGTTAAGCGTATCCTACAGATTTAGTGAACATAAATTATATCTCAATATCTACGATCACATAATTATTGTAAATAATTAGGCACATTTAGGGCCTAATTAACATCAGTTGAGCAGCTTACTTACTTAGGTATGTGCATACTTTTGCTTTGGAGAAGGAACTACCATGGTAACCAGAAATTCATTGAACTTAGAATATTAATGGCAATGCACAACTATCTTAAAGCTCCTATTATGAACTGCGGAACCTATGAGTTGGTCTAGCACGCTGGCGGCTGGCTGTAAGCCTATCTACAGTGGCGTAGACAAGGGAGTTTGGGTTAAAAAAACCATTGGCTTAGGAAAACGTTTTGTTATGGTTATTTGTCCAATTATATAAGAAAGACATAATTGTAGTATCGGGGACCTTGAGTTTCGGTTAGGGTCAGGTTAGATGCTGTGATGTTCGGTTCGGGTAAAGTTATGACGTTAGAGTATCATTTTTGCAAACGGGGCTTTAAAAAGTGTGCGCTCGGATGGGCCTATAATTTATATGATAATACACAAAAGTTGTGTTTGGCATAGCCTATTGCAGTTTTCTGATTTTGCTGCGTGTCAGTGACGTCATAATTATCATGTTTAGTAATACTCATTATTATTGGTGTTTCATTTAAGTGAATTCTTTGCTTTTCTGCTTCAGAAATCCTGTAACCAAAGCGACAGCGCTGTTCAGAGCATGGGCTTCAATGCGAACGGATATCCCGGTAAAGGCATTCTCTATTTGGAGACAAAGGCTGCTGCGCCATTTTGCCTCGGATGAAATTTTTGTTAAGATTATAAGAAACACGGCTCCATTTTATAGAGCATAAAATTAACATTGATTTCCATTAGAAACTAGCTGCTGCAAATAATATTTGACTTTTATTAATATTTTGACAGTTAATGACTGTTCACATAATTATTATGTGAACAGTCATTAACTTAACTTCAGGAAGGCTTGAGGAAACAATTAATTCTTGTCCTTCTACTTCTATTTAAGCTCGGGCGTCCTCCGTTTCAATTCTAATCTCAATTGTAGGTCTTAAGAAATTTCAGTTATACTTAAACTAGAACTTTTAGCATAATTTTATTTCTCACTTCAGTTCCTGTTTGAAAATATTTTCAGTTGTGCTTCATTATTATAGGCTACAGTCAGTGTTAAAATAAACAAAGTTCAATCGGTTTCAACAATAAGAATTGAGTTTCTTTAATTTTAACAAACCCTGCTCTACTGCCTGCTGCCTGCGTCCTTTGCATGCAATTTCTTCGCCCAATTGTTAGAAGTCTCATCTTCCCTTGCCTTCAACTTTTTCAGAAGTCCACTGTAACACAGACAATATTCTTTTTACAATACATACAGTTAAGATTCCAATTAGCTCTGATGTGAGTTTTCAACCTATGAGTTCTTCAAAGAATCGTTTCGAATACCAACATTCATAAACCTAAGCTTATAATCAATTCCACTGTAACAGTTCATCTCCTCGCAAGAACCGGCATTTTGTGTATGGAATCAGGTAGGCTACCTTGGATTAGGTAGCTGCTGCTAAAATATATTTTGAGATAAGGAAGAGCGAATATTTTCAACTATATGGCCTAGAGGCAATAGAGTATAAACTATAGCCATGAAATCAGATAGGTGCTATTACTTGGGCCAGCTACCGAGAAAGCTACGAACAATAGTGTAGCAAAATGATATCGAACGAGAGATCATCTAACAACGCGAGCAATGCTATCATGAATATTCGCCAGCTGTCACGTGTCCTCAACGACGTAGCCAACACCAGGTCGTTCGAACATCCGGAAATACGAGATGCTGTTGCAGATGAATTATCAAAGATAGTCTCTCGTGGCATAAATGACTTATCGGGTTTGAAATATAGACCAATAAAAATTGTATAAAAAAACAGGAATCGACGTTGATTTATTTGGACATGGGTGTGCAATGAGGACTTCAGTATGGGGTTCTAAAAAGACTAGGTGGTTGACAGGGGCGGATCCAGAGGGATCCAGGGGGCCATGCCTTCCCTCCATTTAGAAATGCCCATGTATCGTGCCCCTCCATTCGATTTATCTTTTTCGGACTTTTTGATCGGATTAGTGCGACCTGGTGGCGGACCGGTAACGCGTCCGCTCACGGAGCTGGAGGTTGCGGGTTCGACTCCGGGTAACGACCTTGGTCAAGTTGTTTACGCACACGTGCCTCTGTCACCAAGCAGTATAATTTGGCACCGGCGTAAGCTGGGAAGTAAACAGCAAGTCCTGCGATACACTGGCCCCGTGTCCAGGACCTTGGGATTCGTCCATTGCTGGCTCAGGGCTATGGAAAAGGAGATGAGCGCCTCTCTATGTTCCTCATGGAACGGGATAGGACTTTACTTTTTCGATCGGATGACTAAAAAGAGGTCATTAGATTTTGGCAATTCATTTTGCAGGATGGAAAATTGGTAACCTATCTTTTCAAACTTTCCGATCGGATGACAAAAGAGGTCGCCCGTTTTTAAAGGATGAAACAAATTGTTTTCCCCAGACTTTTCGATCGGATGACTAAAAAAAGTCAGCAGATTTTTTTTCTGCCCAGGATCAGCAAACGTTTTTCAGACTCAAGGTAAGAAATTTTGCCCCCCCCTGGAAAATTTCTGTATCCATGGGCGCCCGCAGAAATTTTTGCAGGAGGGGGCAAAACACGATGGTCAGCGTTAACAATTTTTTTAGCAGGAGGTCAAAAAATGCAAACCATGGGAGTTAAGAACATGCATGGGTATTTTTCACAGAGGTTTCTTGATGTAAATTTTTCAGTTTCACTTTAAAAAATTTTTAGTACGAATTGTTTCTTTTTGCAAGGATATTTGTTTAAAAAATCGAAAAGTATTAGTTAAAAGTAGGTTTTTAAAGTCTCTAATGCGAAGAAATGTGTTATAAACCCCAAACGTAGTAGTGAGAAAAATAGGTTTCGATTTTCCAGGGGGGGGCAAGTGCCCCCCCTTGCCCCTATGTGCGGGCGCCCATGTCTGTATCCGCCCCTGGTGGCTGAAATCCTCACAGCCTCCGCGGCAATTCTCATCCTAGGTCAAGATTGAGAAACACCTGTTTTGTATTGTAAAGCCACTAGGCTATATACATCTGTAAAATGACTTTTCGTTTCCTGAAATATAGGGCTATGCACATTGCAAGATTGAGAAAAAATACCTGCAATCGCCAGATATTTCGATAACGTTGGGTTTTTTCCCTCAGACATCAGAACAGTTGGAAGCATTCGGCCGACTGGATCAAAAGCCTTTGTGGAGCGTAGGCCTACAATTATACATAGTCACATTTTCTTCTTTATCGCATTTTTGTTTTTATCACATTTTATTCTTTACACGTAGGCTAAGGCTTAGCCTAAGCTTATAGCTTATTGCAGTTAAACTAGAAGCATGGATGGTGCGATCACAAGTTGGATAATAGTCGGAACTATGACATCATTGACATGGCAGTAGACAGCATGAGTTGGATGAGCGATTAAGACATGGCCAAATATCATTTGAATAAATTCACGACGATAAACAACGTTAGAGTTGGGCAAATGTGGCGCGCATGCTCGAGGACTGAGTTAAAAATTACTGCATTCGGCGGTCAAAGACGTCACGACGCGGTAAGCAGCACAACGACAATGCAGCTATGTTGCTGCAAAAGTATGAGTTGTATGAATGGTTTAGCAATGAAAACATGGCTGAAATGTCATCTAAGTCTTAAATAATTATTTTTACGAAGACTAACGTAATGGAATTTGGACAAATGCGACACGCATTCCCTGGAACTGAGTTAACTACGATTCAAAGTCAACAACGCGGCGAACAGCACAAAGAGGACTGAAAAAAGACTGACTAAAAAGTAAAAACACACACTAGGTCCGGGCGCTCAGCACAATGACTCGAGGTGCAGTGAGCATTAGCCTAATTACATTTAGTGCACACGGGTCCTACAGACACAACAGTGACAACACGAAGTTCAGCGATGCGACAGCGCATTGATACACCCAGTTCAAGCCAGGCGAAGCGAAACCGCATTAGCTGAAGTCCAAACACGAACTGCGTGTTGTGCATCAGAACCGCCTAAAATTATAATCACCAAAAAACGTACATGAAATTTTGCTGAAAAAGCAAACGACACAAAAGAATCAAAGGCATATTACGGTCATAGCCTACGCTATTCGCTTATAACGGATTAAAAACCAGCAAGTTGTTAGTAAAAAACCGAGGACCTGTCATATTTGTATGTGCACTTGTTATAGCGCCCCTCTTCAAGCTCTCTCCTACTCAGAGGCGCTCCCGAATGCAGAGCGGACACTGCATCGCAGTTTCACGCCGAAGCGCTGAGCAATTGTGAGTGAAGGACCTGCCCAAGGTCCTTACGCGGCGAGGTGGATTCGAACCTCGAATCTTCCGGCTCCAAGGCAATGACGCCACCACTACACCACCGCGCCCCGTAAAATTATAGTCATATGTAGCCTAGCCTATAATAGTATTATATGCCGTCGGCGCTAGACATTTAAAACTAGTTCACTGTCATAGCAGTCACACAAGTGATCACCAGTGCATTGGTTTGATTATCTTTATGCCTCATATAAACACTTTGAAGGTCAAATACCCTGGACAGCCTTGTGGCAGGATAACAAGCAGAGCAAAAGTTTTGTCCTCTTTTGTATCTTTGTAAGTTTGTAGCCTACGGGCATTTGCTCTGACGCAATTGCTCTGTTGCAGTGTTGCACCGCCTCAACCCAAAATTAAATCACCAAAACTCATGGATGTAAAAAGACGTTGAAAGCGGAATCAAAAAACCAACAACTGGAAACGTCGTTTTATTCGAAAGAAAAAATAACGGAATAAGCGAGAAAAAACCAGAAGCGGAAAATATTTGCCTTTGTTAGGCTACATGTACATCTTAAACAGCATTTTAAACTTAAAACCTTGTTGATACAATTTTGTCTAAATCCGCAAATAACATTCGTGCATGCAGCATGTCAGCAAATAATTATATTTTACAAATTGATTCAGCATTGAGCTAATAAAATCGGACCATGATCTCTAGCAGTGGCTTTCTAAAAATAATTCCGTGTTAAAGATCTAGGTTTTTGCAGGTGTAAACGCAAACCATGACGTCTGTAATCTCTGACTAAGTCTAAAATCCCCTTTGGCACTGGCAGGGTCACATGTGCTGTGAGCCTGTGATAGTAGGCTACTTTCTTTCTGCGTCTTGCTCGCCTGCGTCACACCCTAACACTGCATGTACATTGTACGGTGGTATAAGTTTAGGCTTAAACAATAAGCATATGCCCTATATATTATTTAAGCCGTCGTACTGCCGTCTGTGCGGTGTCGTCTGTATATAAGTTCTTCAAGGTAACGCCTAAATTGTGATTCAAGCGATGTTTCGTAAGTTATATCACCTACATGGTTTCTTAGTTTTATCGGATTTCGACTTGGCTTCTTTTTAACTTTTATTGAAGGGTAACCGTCTTTGGTTATAGTTTTTGGTAACCGGGGGGTAAAAATATCCCCAATTTATTTTCGTCAAATCTAGAGAAATTTTGAACCAATTTTTCGTGTTTAATTTATCTGATAGACAAGGACAATAGACAACATTGTTGAGTGTAATGAGTATGAAATCTTGAATTAAAAATAGGCTAAATGACGACTCAACAGAATTTTTATGATAACAGCATCTGCTCAGTTTCATCGCCTAAAATGGCATTTTATAAAGTCTTCTGTTCAGTGGTCTGTGATACATCTTCAAAGAAGTTGTGCTTTGAATGTTAGAAGGAGCATTTCTACACAAAAAACAGAAAGACTGCTCGTGACGATGAAGACAACTCTTCTTGCCTTTGCAGTTCTTGCATTGTCGAACATCCATGGAATCAGGTTTACATTTATAACCTACGTCAATATAAACATTGAACATCACATGTTGAATGCGTGCATTACATGTACATTAATTCATTCATTTATTGCAAGTAGGCTTATATATAGCGCCTCTTCAATAGAACTACTCAGAGGTGCTCCCAGCCCTGGCGCGGCCAAATAAGGATTATTAGGGGACTCGCAATCGTAATCTACAAATTTCTCACGGAGGCAATGCGTTTCCCAGCATGGCCTTGAAGACATTTTCAATTAGGTAGCCTAATAATTTTGAGTAGGCCTAGGCTAGTGGCTCACAACCTGTGGCCCCCGTGTCAAAAGTGGCCCGCTTGGCCTAACATTACGGCCCTTGATTATAAAAATTGTCTTTGGCAAAAATATATGAAAACATTGACAATTTGTACAGGATAAAACACATAATTATTTTCTAGGTCCTATTACAAATTATATTTATTTTGACGTCTTTGAAAAACATAAAACATTCTATTTTGCTTCAATTATAGGAATTTTATATGCTTTCAGTTAATTGAATTTTAGTCTTGTGGCCCCCCTTACATGGGCGTCCGTAGAAATTTTTGCAGGAGTAGCCTATCAGAACACGATGGTCAGGGTCAATTAACTTTTTTTCATAGCAATAGGTTAACATATGCTAAACAGGAAAACTATAAAATCTGAATGTTGTGACCATTTCAAAGTTTACTAGAAAGACTATAATTTTAAGACCGAGGCGTAATGTCCAACTTGTGACTTTGAATCAAGAGGACCTGGTGCGTAAATGAAGTGTAATGCTACACTAGCATAAATTATTGTACGGTACACTGAGTAAAGGTTAACTGCTACCGTTCTTTGATAAAGGGCTTCGCAAGTCTGCTGTCCGGATCTGCGTTGCTTCAGTGACGCCTCGCCGTACAATGGCCTGCCTCTGCCTCGATGTCCGCAGTACTTGGGCATAAACGTGAAGCTCTATACCCGAACCAATCCACTGGATGGAGAAGAATACTCAAGGACTAAATTTCCGTATGTTTATGTCATTGTCATTGTCGTAGGTCTATTTAAATTATTAATGTGTTTCCTATTGCAATGAATAGAATGATCATCAGCGGTCACTGCAGACTAACAGTAGGCTAAATGTAGGCTAACATTAACCTACATCTCTTTACACAACATGCAGTCCACCTTAAATGCGAAATATTCCGTTGTAGCTTTACCTTTAAACGTGTCTTTTTCCAAACATAATTATTCGAGCACTTCAATGTTTTTAAACGATTGAGTTGTCGTGATAGGCAGCATGACTATTAATTAATATAATTATGTTATGTATATAAGTGTTTGTATATATATATAGCCTATATATATATATATATATATATATATATATATTAATGCTGTACCGAATATTCGCTTCGTGTTCGCTTCGGGGCCTAATAGCGGGTCAAATTTCTATTCGGTAGTCGGCCGAATAGTTGGTTCAATTAATCGTGTTGGACCGAATAGTGATAATCACCTATTCCGCACAGCCTTAAAATTAATTTTATTACATTGATTTCCATTTATAAATCAGAACTCTGATGATTGCGACTAAGTAACCATAAGATCATATGATAATATTGCTTGTGTTTGCATTCAAATTTAGACCCTCATTCAGTGCAGACCGGCAGTTGATATTAATTGTGCATGGATGGACTCAGAGCGAGACAGCTGAATGGATGCACAGCATGAAAGACACCCTTTTGAAAAAGGTAATACCATTACTGCCGTTACTTCTACTACAACAGCAAAAGCAACAACAACAACAACAACAACAACAACTACTACTACTACTACTACTATTACTACTACTATTACTACTACTACTACTACTATTACTACTACTACTACTACTACTACTACTACTACTACTACTACTACTACTACTACTACTACTGCTGCTGCTGCTGCTGCTGCTGTTGCTGTTGCTGCTGTTGCTGTTGCTGCTGCTGCTGCTACTGCTTCAAATACTACTACTACTACTACTACTACTACTACTACTACTACTACTACTACTACTGCAACTACTGCAACTGCTACAGGAAACCTACCTGATCTGAACGCATTTGTATTCTTTGACTTTTGGAGTTAACAGGGTCGGCCGACTGCGTGCCCCCCCTATAGCCATCCATTTGTGGAAAGGGTATAAAATTATATAGCTCGTCCTCTCACTCATAAAGTCACCCACAGAGCTGGCGTTTGGCCTTGGGAATTATTGTTGACGTGCATAGCCTGGCTGGGTTCACATAATCCTACGTAACTATGGCGATGTAAAGCGCTGTTAGAGAATGGTAACATCGATCGAAGTTGAAAGCCGGTCGCCTGCCGTGGAAGTATGCACTTCGGTGTTGATACATCTGTTTGTGGGGCGCGGTGGTGTAGTGGGTATGTTTGTTGCCTTGCAGCCAGAGTGTTGCAGGTTCGAATCTACCTCAGGTCGCCGCGTAGGGACCTTGGGCAAGTCCTTCACTCGTAAATTTTGCGGCATGAAATTCCGCAGCTGAGTAGAGAGCTTGAAGGTGTGCTATAGCATGTGCACATACAGACGTGTGTGCAATCAGAATGGTTCACAAGATCATTGCTGTGGCCAGTGCAAGACTTCATAAGCTACCGGTATATGTTATTGTTGTATACACTGTGTCCGGAAAAAAAGGGACCCATTTTGTAAATATCAAAATAAATAGTAAATATTCATAGATTTTTACAATTCAAACACCGTTTTTATCCTAACATATTTGTCTAACAATTGTGAAAATATAAAAGTTCTAATCCCAATGATGACGTCATAGTGACATCATTTGCAAAAAAATTCAAATTTAAGCGATAAGTGCACAAAATTATCTCAAATTTCAATATTTTACAGATGTTTTAAGATGTTATTTATCAATAATAAATGTTAGTTCAATTTTATTTTTATATCAGAATTATGTCAGACTGCAATTTGTGCTCAAAGTGTTCACCTTCGAACCCAACGCAAGCTTCAAAACGGTCGCGCTAATAGCCAACAGCAGCATCGATAACCAGCCTATCAAAAACCTCCCAGGCATTAACAATTCGCTCACGTTCTTCAATGTCTCTTTTCCTAGTCTTGTACACCATCTCCTGCAATAGTCTTCAAATTTTCTCGGCCAAAGATCATAGGAGGAATGAAATTCGAAGTCTCCTTAGTCAACAGTTCAATGGTTTAACGAGCTCAGTTAGCTGGAGCGCCATCTTGTTGAAATGTTCATTAATCCTAGTATTCCCGTATATCAGGCACCAATTTTTTTATAGAGCAGACAATTCCTGTTATGAGCTGCATTTGTTTTCACTCCTGGTTCTATTAAATGGATTTCCGTCTTACTAAGAATCAATAATATTATACCAACCGAAACCATGCATGACTGGCCGGCTAAATGAACTTTTATGGAAATGACGTCATTGTGACGTCATCATTGTTACTGGAACTTATATATTTTCACCAATATTAGACAAATATGTCAGGATTAAAATGCTGTTTGAATTGTAAAAATCGGTGAATGTTTACTATTTATTTTCATATTTACAAAATGGGTCCCTTTTTTTCCGGACACAGTGTAATTATATGCATGTTGTGTTTATGAGATCTTTATTAAACATTTTCAATTAATACACAGCATACTTCCTGATCTGTGGATTTAAATAGACTTATGATCATGTGGCACGTATACATTGTGTGCTTCTGTTTGTCAAAGGGCGACTATAACGTGGCCATAGTTGGCTGGAAGGGTGGGTCGGAGAATTTCAACTACGTTCAGGCAGCGGCCGACACGAGAACTGTAGGAGCGGAGATTGCACTCCTGGTCCAGAATGCTATTGCACAAGGATTGCAGAGGGATGATCTTTACTGCATCGGACACAGTCTTGGTGCTCAGGTCTGCGGTTATGCTGGACAGAGGATGAAGCTTGGAAGAATTACAGGTAGGCTACTGTCTGATAAAATCACTGTATTTGTGCAGCGCTAAACTTGCCATTGTAGGCCTAATTGGTTTTACTGATGTTACCACTACTGCTAGTAATACTCCAACATCACTTAGGCCCATGATACCTCTACTACTATTATTGCGGCTGCTGCTGCTGCATCTGCTAATGCTACTACAACTACAGCTAATACTGCAATAGCAACGACAACAACAACTAAGAGCTTACTACTACAACTACTGCATGCACTTCTGCTGCTGCTGTTGCTGCTGCTGTTGCCACAACTATCCTTTTACTGAACGATTGAAATAGTCGTAAATAATTAATAAATTAATATAATGTAATAATTTATATATATAGGCCTATCCAAGAAGGTTAAATGCAGCTGAATTTATTCCGTTCATTTTGAACACATACGTTGAACATCTGAAATTTGCTAGCTATCTTTAGCATTGCAAGCATTTCTATCGCTCCAAAATTACACAGAGATTAAATCTGTGACGCGATCAGAAATTCAATCATTTTTAATCTAATAATAATAATAATAATTTTCTTTTTTATTCGACAATCCAGTTGACAGAACGCAACCGGTTGCAGTGTAGGCCTACCATCATGCAGTTTAATTAAACAATAATTATTCACAAGAACACAGGCCACGCAATAATTATATAGGCTACACAAATCTTAATTACTACTAACAGAACAGACAGCCTGCGATAATTAATCGGCGCTAATAGCAGCCTACAAAGCACGTCTTTCCTACTGAGACTTCGGGATTCGATCTCGATACCTCTCGCTTTCCATGCAAATGTGTTATCCAAGGCACCCTCCGGTCACTACAAACTAGTTACGACCCATCCATTATTCGCCTCAGTAAGCTTCCTGCCTACGCCGTGTCATAGGCCTATAACTCTGCATCGAATGGTGCAGGATGATGCAAGAAAGATTACTACAAATCTCATTTGGGTGGTGTTATCAGGCTCGATGGAGCATCGATTTCGTGTGTTGCGAAAACGTTAAATTTTACGAAACGAAGGAGAGAAAGCCATTCACTATTCATCGCAATCTTCCGTTTGATTTAAATGATAACAGATTATTCATAAAGATCACGAGTAAGAAGGAAAGGTCCGTGTTGAAAAGAAGAAAGAATGTGGAGTCCAGAGTATACATGTACCTACGCCAACCGAGAAAAACCAGAGGACTGGTCTCTCAGGATCCTCGTTCTACTCCACGAATAAAATGTCAGAAAGTAGGCCTATGATTGTCGGAGTTGCATAGGCGTGATCCAAATTGGCATTAGTCCTAATTTAGCCTATAGCAAGTCAGTAACGTCTGCTTGGACCAACTTGGCGTCAGCCACCAAAAGTTCATGATACAACACTGTAGGATACTCTAGAGTTCTAGACGGCCTGCATGGATTTTAAAGATAAACCTGTTCCTACCAAAAGGTAGCCTAATGCCATTCTCTACCGGGCATCTGAGATTTTCCTATAGGCTAATATACAATATCACTGTCAGCAAATTTTATTCCAATAGACTTTCTGTTATCGCGTTGTCAGGACTGGATCCAGCCTCTCCAACCTTTGAAGATCGGAGTGTTGGACTGAACAAGTCCAGCGCCGACTTCGTGGACGTCATTCATACCGGCGGTCAGTTGCTCGCCGGTCTCATGAGAATTGGGATTAAGAAGCCCGTGGGACACGTCGACTTCTATCCAAACGGTGGAGAAACACAGCCCGGCTGCGACGGCAAAGATAACAAAATCAATCTTCTGGATATCCTTATGTCGAAGACTCTGAATGACGCACTCGGTAAGTAGGCCCCTACACTAATAATAATATCATAATAATGTCATAATTTATTTATACAGTAATGTCAATTGTGCCGCGCCTCATAATTATTATTGGGAAGCAGTTAGGCTACATTAATGGCAGGCCTAGTGTCAAAGTTTTGTCCTTCGCTTGAAATATTTAGACCCAGCGAAATTCTTTACCTTTGAATTAAAATTATCGGATTGGCTTAGCCGCAGATGCTAACTGTCCGAGACAAGTTCTTTGTTTCGCTTCGACTCGGCTGCATAATAATTACAATTAATAGCACCGAGCAGTCAGTCAGAAAATTTCCCATTCTGTCCGAGAGTGAATAGAATTGGAATAGAAATGCTGTTCTAGAGCAGTAATAAATTATATGAATGCTTCAGTCGGTTAATTACTCTGTAAATAATAATAGTAATAATAATAATAATAATAATAATAATAATAATAATAATAATAATAATAATAATAACAACAACAACTAAGCTTACAATTTATATGACTCCACAACGAGACCATACCGTTAAAAGCGCCAACTAAACAATTTTTTCTGTTTCGGTTCACACCGCACCGTATTAGGCTATGTCGTTGAGGTATCATGTAGCACAAAATTTGTCTTTGCTTACAGCGAAGATCATCGGTATGGCAGGACCAGTCTGCAACCACTTGAGAGCCGTCTATTTCTTCATCGAGTCTATCGGGACGTCTCGATTCGTGACCAGCGAATCATGCAGCTCCGAGAAGAATCTACCGGTAGGAATCATTGTCACTGAATTATTGTTATTATTTTTTTATGCCCCGAGGTAAACATTATCCATCGGGGACTTCAACACTCTTGATAAAACAAATTTGTCTGAAATGGACCCTATTCGTCAAGGTCCCAGTTGGAGAAAGTAGTAGTACTCCTAAAAGCGACATTATTATTATTATTATTATTATATTATCCGAAGTATTTCAATTCACAAAGGTATACAAGACAACGAATAAAGACTATGGAATCGTATTATTATTATTATTATTATTATTATTATTATTATTATTATTATTATTTATTTATTTATTTGCTTTTTTTGCCCCGAGGTATACAGGATCCCTCAGGAACTTATCTATCGCCTAATATAAAATCACAGTCTGGAACGGCCCTATTCATATTCCGTATCCTGATCGGCGAAAGTGCCCCTAAAAGCAACTGCGTTGTATCGTTGTATCATCAGCGAGATACGCTGGAACAAAAATGTTGTTTCTCGTGGTTCCCCCGATATGGTGCTTAGCTTTTTCCCCAGGTCCGAAAGGAATATCAATCCTTCGTTGTTAATCGGACCCATGGTTTCGAAAGCCAAAGGGACAAAAAAATGTGTGGACGACAATTCGTTGTATTTCTCGATTTTGCGAACCGACGCCTTCTCTGCCGCGGCGCCGGCCGTTTGACTTGTATCCGGTAGGTAGGAAACGGCCATGGTGTCTGTTACGGTCGCATCCCAGATGAGACATCGCCCGGCGCGCCATGGGATCAGGGTTAGACCATCGGGTCTCCTGCCGTCTGTTCTAACGAGGCCTGCCGGTGTGGTATGAAATTGTGTGCGGGCATGAAATATTGTCCGAAACATACTGTCATTGGTTAACGTGACCGCTGACGTCAGACAGCAACTGTCAAACAAACGTATTAATAGAACCGTGAGATCTTGTCCGGGAAAGACACAAAATAGCAAAGATAATAATTCCAACACAACCATACCTGTCCATCTAATAATAGACATCGACATCTATATTAAGAACTTGTTATTAACAGTAACCACAGAGCGTTTCCGACAAAGACCTGAAATACAAAAGATAATTCCAAAGTCCCATAAAATTGGGAGCTATAATTACGAGAAATAGGGCAAAGAAACACGGACTATTTATTTGCGTTTAATTAACTAAGACTCTTCCATAATAATCACTCATTAGCTAGCCACGTGCTTCTCCGCATATATACTTTCTTTCAGAATTGAATATTCTATTGAAACAACAGGCCTATCTTCGGACAACGTTGGTGGATCAATAAAAAAACTTGAAACTTGAAACATTGGCGATTAAAACTCGGGGCCAAATAACTGTTTAAAACTGCTACACAGCGGCGCCGCCAGGATTTTATTTCTGTACGCACAACTTGCACAAAATAATATGAAGCGAACAGCGATCGATACGAGCTTATATTCAGAGGCGGATCCAGGATTTCTGGTTAGGGGGGGGGGCGTAAATACTACCAATCCAATCCCATATATATATATATACATACAGTGCTTAAAGTGTAAAAAAGTGCCAGGACGCTGTATTGTAGGCCTAATTGGTCGTCAGTGGCGGCGCCGAAGGCGGAAAGTTGTGAGTGCCGAAGGCACGAAGCCCATCCCGACTAGGGGGTCTGGGGGAGCGTCGTAAGCTCCCCCAGCGGGGTCTGGGGCGGCGCCCCAGCGACCAGCGCATTTTTGGCTGTTTCGACCTTAAATGGAGCCATTTTTAGGCTCTTGTTTGCCAGCTATTTGTGAACGACAAAGTCGCGAAATTTTTAAGAATAAGTCGTTTTTCAGTGTCGCAAGCTACCAAGATAACAATAAAAATCAAAATGTTATTGTAAAAGAGAAAGGTTTTGTCTTTACAGTAAGCTTTCCAGCGGGGTCTGGGGGCGGAGCCCCAGCGACCAGCGCATTTTTGGCTGTGTCAACCTCAAATGGAGTCATTTTTAGGCAGTCATGGTCGGTCGTCCTGAACTGCATGGACGCCGTCCATGCAGTCATGGACGACCGTCCTGGTAGTGCTGGCCAAATAAGTCATAGGACGTCGTCCTGCCTCGAAAATAAGTGCCAGGACGCCGTCCATGACCGTCCTGGCACACTTTAAGTTTAAACCCTGTATAATATATGAAATTATAGATCACGCCACACTATATATAATGATCCTTTTTATAGAAAATGTTATGGAACTTTAAAACATAGGCCTATATAGTGTCTCATATAAAACCACTGGTCTCCACTGAAGGTTAACAGTGAAACGATTATTACGGTTTTGATCATGCAACCCTTGATCCAAAAAGGAAATAATTAAGTGTCACATGCCAGTGGATTAAGCAGTGTCAGTCTCCTTGTATGCTTTCTGGCGTAGGCCCTATAGCCTTGACAATGTCATCAATGTCTAACTTGATGTCCTTGTGGACAAACAATAAAATGAGTGCATTAAATCTGTCCTCGTTCATTGTACTTCGGAAACACGACTTCACAAATCGCAGACTAGAATTTGCTCGTTCAACACTGCTTGAAGGGGCGCTATAACCAGTGGCGGATCCAGAACTCTTCCAGAGGGGGGAGGCAAAAATCTTAGAACCTGGGATGGGACAGGTAAAACAAATTTCGAAATTTGGTTGTTGGTCGAAAATAAATCGGGATCAGTCTTTGGCTAAAGTACTTTTCATCCGCCAAAAAAAGTTGATGAGGTTTTTTGTGTTTTTTTGTCATCTGCCAAATTTTTTTTGAAAAATCATACCATTTCATCCGCCAAAAAAGTTGATGACCTTTTTTTATACTCCTCCGCTTGAAAACCGACTGGGGGGCCACGTCCCATGCCATTTTCCGAATAGGGGGGCAATATGCCATTACACCCATATGCATATTGCTAATTTCATACCAAATGGGGGGCCACGTCCCATGGCAGTTTAAATGGGAGGCCATGGCCGGATTGCCCCCCTGGATCCGCCCCTGGCTATAAAAAGTGCACATAAAAACACATACAAACAAAAATTAAATTTAAAAAAAGTTTTAACGGTTTTACATCCAGGAATCCCAGGATCCATAGACCTCTAGGGCCTAGGCGGCTATAAGACGCTCAATGCCAAGATGGCTCTCTATTAGAGTGTAAGTAAGTAAGGAAGTAAGTATATTCTATAAATTATGAAATTTCAATAGAATTTCATCGCTTATAATAAATTTACAAATTGTGAAAAAAAATTTGTTTGCCTTTCCGCGCTGTACGCACTTGCGTAAGTGCGTACGCCTAACGGCGCCCCTGCTGCTACACGCAGCCTACACATGCTAAATATTTGTAGCAATCATTTATATGTATTGGAGGGTGTCACGGCAACTGGTCTGCAGCCAACTCGTCTAACGACAAGTGGTCTACAGACACCCAGCGCTTTAAGAAATGGAAGCTGTATGCAAGTTCTTTTATAGGTGAAATGGAGGCTGGATTGATGAAAACACGCAAGATAGGTGGATTCTAAATGACGGTTCTTTTACATGTGAAATAGAAGCTGGATGACGAAAATGACGCATGGAAAATAAAAGCTGGATAAAGGCTTTTCTAGATCTGAAATAGAAGCTGAATTGACGAAGAAACGCTTAAGTAATGGAAGCTCGATGAGGGTATTTTTTATATCTGAAATGAAAGCTGGAATGACAAAAATAACGGGCGAGAAATAGAAGGTATTTTTAGATCTGAAGTATATAGAAACTGGATGCATGTTGAAATACAAGAATGAAAATCATGAATCCAGCTTCCATTAAAGCTAGAAAACCATTTAGTTTTTTTCTCTCATAAATCTAGCTTCTATTTCATCAATACTAGTCGTGTGTAGACCAGTTGTCGTTATACCAATTGTCTGTAGACGAGTTGCCGTTAGACGAGTTGTCTGTTGACCAATTGTCGTGGAACCGTATTGGAGAGTTCTAACCCAGGTGCACTGTAGGCTTACAATGGCTATCATTAAGTAGGCTGCTAGTAAGTAAGTAAGTCAGTCAGTCGAAGTAAGAATATTGTTCATTAGACCACCAGCAAGCGCATAGTAGTTTGTACAATAATAAATTATAGAAACATTTAAGCAAAGTCATACAATATTCTCATAACAAAGCTCTTGGCATAAGATTCAACTCTAGTGTGTACATTAGGTGGGCAGGCTCGAGCATTGTATGAAGCAACTTATGGGAAGGGAGGAGGTAGTGAAGAATGTGAAAAGGATTTAAGAGGATAGAGCGGAAAAGAGCAGAGTAGGTCTAAGCCCCTAGAACAGAGTGCGTCAATACTTGGAAAATCAGTAGGGATGAAGCCTGAACGGGTGAGTTCTTCTTAAAACACCGTGAAGACGTCTACGCCCCATGGCATTTGTAAATACCCACCACACAGGGAAGGCATAAAGTTTAATCTAATCTGGGCATGGTAGTAGCCCTAACCACATCAAAAGCCGTGATGTTTTGGGAATTTGCTTAAATTATCGAAATAAAAACCATACTAAATAATTATGTTCTCTGAAAACCTTAAAACCCCTCATAATAATTATGTTTATTATGAGGGGTTTTAAGGTACGCTAAAATATGTTAATAATAAAGAACTACAAAAATGTGCGAGTAGCCTACCATGAGCCAATTTGATATAAAAAAGATTAGCCTAATGCTGCATGGGGCTTATAATTTAGAAAACCGAATCGATGGATTACTTCAGATAAACACAACTATGGAGCAGTAAAATTAGATGAGGCATTTATGAAGGCTGCAAGTCTTTTAAAGATTTTGCCCATATTTACATACGCCTCTACTTATAACCACTTGGCCTGTTCTACGATGGGAAATTCTATCTAAAAATAGAAATAGGGTCATCGCAATGGCAACTACAAACATGGTGCTTTTCAACAATAACTCCACTGTTCACATTCTTGTTTTCTCAACTCTTATGACAAAAATATTTTTGGCAAGTGGTATTGATAATATTACCTTTTAAGCGGACAATATCGCGCCTTTGCCTCTGTCTGCCCTTTACTGTGGAATGGCCTTCCTACTATTATTCGTGCTCAAATTTTATCTGGAGGCTTTACTTTTTCTGCCAGATGTCTCAAGACTTTTCTTTTTCCAGGAGTTCTTCGCACTGGGAGCGCCTCTGATTAGTTTGTGCTGTGAGAGGCGCTTTATAAATCCAAAAATAGAATAGAATAGAATAGAATATCTCGCGAAGTACTGCCTCGACAAGCGGGACACATATAACGGCGGAGTCGGACACGATTTCATGCCGGACAATATCTCATACGTAGGCCGCATGAAATACTGTCTTGACAACGGAAGTGGGCACGTATCAAGCCCCGAAAGATCAGATCGTTCATGGAGGCATGTCTAGGCAAGCGACCCGGACCCAGCCCACAGGAAAGCCCGTGGTGGCCATCAGCCGACACAGGGGCTCCACATGGGCACCCATGCGGTTCGCAAAGCGGGACCCCCAGCCGCAGACCCGCCGCAACCCTCACCGGCTCATTGTCAAGACGGAGTCCACAGTTTGTGATAGGGAGGGCCAACAGCCAGTCCCCAGCGTGCGGAGCAGACACTGCCCTGAGGCGCGCTTGATTTTTTGGGTCAGGGAGCCTGGCATACAGACCAGAGACGGCAGCGTCGATCAGGGGCCTGTCCCATGCCGATTGTCTGTGGGCAAGATTGCCTTCTGGGCGCTGTTCTGCGCCTACCCCAAGCCATATGGCTAACTGCTCCGTGCATCGTGGGTCGGCCTCTGCCACCTCACTCAAAATGGTGGACTGGAGCAGATCGGTGCTCGCGGCTGATGCCAGAAAGGCGGGAAGTGCCAGCGAAATCACCGATCGGATACCCAGTCCGCCCATCCTAATGGGAAGAGAAGCCTGAAGCCATGCGTCGTCTGAAAGGGGCAGATTGAGAACCCTGCTCAGGCCGTTTCGCAGGATTGCATCATATTGCACCAATCCTGGGTGGCCTTCACATGGGCAGCTGCGGAGTATGTGGAGCAACTTCGTTGCACTGAGCGAGCATCTCAAGAGGATGACAGCGTCATGCGTTGCGATGTTTGCTAATTTCTCTAGCGCCCGCGTTAATTCGGATATGCGGGCTTCCGAGGCCACATCCAGCGCTTCCTGAGTTGAGAGTGGAGCTCCCAGGAGAGATGCATTCTGGGGGGCTAATCCACGTGAACAGACTCAGCGGGTGGTATTCCTTGGCTATGCTAGATGACCTCGAGATCACCTCGCATTTCGTGCGGTTCAGCTGTAACCCGAGTTCTCTGCATTTTTGCTCCAGTAGTGTCACGTCACCGGCCACCACCTGGGCCTTTCCTCCCAATGTGAGGTCATCAAGGAAACCCAGAGTGAGCGGAGAAGACATTTCTGCTAGGATGGGCTGCAGGGGAAGGCAAAATAGCAGAGGGCCCAGAGGGTCGCCCTGCTGAGGTTCGACCTGTGACAAGAGATTGAAAGCACCATATTTGAGATTTGATGGCTCAGAATATGCCAGAAAGCAAAAGGTTGCGAGTTCAGGGAGTGCTGCATAGAGCGAGAGTAGCATTTGGTCTCTAAAAATGCTGTTAAAAGCATTAGAGAAGTCCACCTTTACTACGATAGAGTCGTCGTCCATGGTTTCCAAGAAGCGTCGCGTAGCGTGCACCGCCGCCTCGCAACCACCCGCTACACCCACTCCCACCTGTCTAGGGGCCAGGTAGGCCGCCATCCTGGGCGCTGCAAAAGCGTTGGCACATTTGGCCGCCAGTCTGCGCCAAAAATAGCCGATGACTATCGGGCGAATGCCCCCTGAGCTTTTGCGTAGGGCGAAGAGGGTGCCTCCAAAGAGAGTGGCGCGGATCTGAGAAGGGCACAAGCCAGCCAACAGTAGGTTGACCAAGGCCGTGATCGCCGCTAGAAGCTCTGGCCCAGAGTCTGTTTGGCTCACCAATTCCAAGATGTGCTGGGGGCGGATGCCATCAGGGCCCCCCGAGGATCCCGCTGGAAAATTGCGGATGCTGGTCAG
>OX243815.1:41323458-41360958 GCA_945859605.1 Lumbricus rubellus | reverse complement strand
TGAACATCATTCGTGTTATGAAATTCTTATTGTTCTTACTGGTAAGTTCAAATGGATGAGACCTGGGGCGCAGATTGCATATGCTATCAGAGAAGAACTTACGGAGAACATGATCATGTTGTCCATAATAATAATTATTACAGCTGCGAAGTGGGTAGCATCGCCATCGGTGGCCTCAGCCATGCAGATCACTTTCGGAGAATCGCATTCCATTGGGGAAGGGGTACGATCATATTTTATTCACAAAGATGATTGGATTATAAAGTTGCAAAACTCAAAAACAGACATATAGGCTACATTGTAGTTGCTATAACTCGAGAAAGTAGTCCAACTCGTCTGACGCGTCCCAAGAACTTTTCAAAGCGACCGACATCACCAAAGCTCAGAAGTCCCCACCAGGCTGGGGGAGGCGTAGGCTACAGCAGACGTGCAACTGTGGTCGCTCGAGAGATGATATGCAAGGCCGGTCCAGGCAGGCCATGATCACGTAGCACGTGATATAGGCTATAGCCTATATGGAAACATAAAGATTTTTCTTTCCGTTCTTTCTCCCAGATCAAAAGAAATTGAAAAGGTCACTTCAGCGTGTATTTTTCCAAATTAATTTTGTTTGTATGTGCGGCGACGTGGATTCGAACCTCGAACCTTCCGGCTTCAAGGCAACGACGCCACCACTAGACCACCGCGCTCCACAATTTCCATCTCCTTCGTTTTGAACAATGACACTAACAGGTAGCCTATGTTTATTGCTACTAGATAGGTTTTAGAGCACTTAGAACATTTAGAACGCGTAGGAACACTTAAGTTTATCAGACTAATCACTGATCAGTGTATAACAGCAATATCGAACTGAGTTTCATACGCATACTGCCGTAATTGTATTCTAAAGTGATTAGCATTATGACAGAGAAAATAAAGAAACAAAGTGACTAGCGGACCGCCAGGCGGCCGTCCAATTTCAATTACTAGAGGACCGCCAGCCCGGTTTAGGGGAAAACAATGTGGAAGAGGCGAAGACCGTAGGGGAGGAGGTTGTCGAGTACAATTTCTGACCATCCCTTTTTAAACTGTCGAGAACACGTGCTTGTCGGCAGGCTCTCACGATTTTACACGAATTGCAATGTAAAACGTTCAAAATTTATTACAAATGACCCTACGTATGGAGGAACATTTTGCACAGGTAATTATGTCTCACTTTAGCGCTCTTTATCGTTAAATTTAAGCATGGCTATAGGCTATAGCATAGAAGACCTAGGTGTCGTTCGCGTATAGGGTAAGGTTTTGCGTCGTGAGGGTCGGTTTGGGTTAGTGTTAGGGTTAGTGTCGTCATTAGATTCTTAAGATTTTTGCGTCGTGAGGGTCGGTTAGGGTTAGTGTTAGGGTTAGTGTCGTCATTAGATTCTTAAGATTTTTGCGCCGTGAGGGTCGGTTAGGGTTAGTGTTAGGGTTAGTGTCGTCATTAGATTCTTAAGATTGTTGCGTTGGTTCTTTAGCAGTTGTTGGTCAAGCTAATAGCCTAAATAGCTTGACCAATAACTGCTAACATCAACTACCTTTTCCCCCCTATGGTCTTCGCCTACTCCACATTGTATTCCCCTAACTGGGCTGGCGGTCCTCTAGTAGGCTAATTGAAATTGGACGGCCGCCTGGCGGTCCGCTAGTCACAGCCAATTTAAACAGCTTCAGTTCTCATTTTCTCAGATATGAAACATCTTTTTATTTAACAAATTATGACATTTTTATTTCTTCTATTTTTTAAATTTAAATGTGACAAAATGCAGATACGGCCTTTTAACTATGGATAGGCTAGGAAAATTGTGATCAAAATGCTTAGAAAGAAAACCGTATCTGCAGTAATATGAAGGGACAATCTTCGGGGGCCACAAATCGGCCAGAGAAGTAATATTTTTCCAAAATTCCGTGGCGGAATACATTCGTGCACGTGTAGGACTTGCCACATGCGCGTTTTAACAATTTAGTAGCCTACTTCATGTCAATTGGCACAGTGAAAGGTCAGACAGGGTCGGTTTAGAAACTTCAGACATCGTAGAAGTTGTTTATGGTCAGACTCGGTGCTGTAAGGACCGATTTGTTTCATTACTAGGGCAAATGTCGACACTAGAACATGCTGAGAAGCCTTCCGCCGCAGAAGTAATTTTTACACGCGTTGTTAGGCGGAACCTTACGCCGCAAACAACACAATTCAAGAAGGTCGTTAAAGTACCTTAGGGTATGGTTCGGTAATTTCAGGGTTAGGGTTGCAACTTGCAAGCACACCGCTCGGTTGTCTTCCCCCCAGCAGAGAGGGACTAGATTAAACACTGATTGAGCTGTAAATATAGGCCTATAGCAGTTGCTTATGCTGCGGCGTATGTCTTTACGTTGTATTGGTTTGTTCTTTATTTTGCAGCAGGCCTAGGCCTATTTTGTTTAGCATGTACATGTAGGCTGTAATGACTATATAATTGCAGTTTGATTGTTTTCCAGTTCAATCTCAAAACGTAAGCTTAGGGCCTAGAGAAAGACAAAAATTGTAATCTTTGCAACATTTATTCCTCAATTCTTTATCTAGCCTAGACTAAAAAGTAGGCTACTGGGAATCCAAAGAATCTGAACGATTGATAAAAGTTAGAGTTAGTCGGCAATTTTGTTGTCTAGGGCCTCTAGGCTACAATGTCATGTAGGTTCTGGCAGCATCAGTTCGTGCGCGAACAGCAACCAATGAGGACAAATGAAAGAAGAAAGCTAAGTCTAACTTCTAAACTGCTCAATAGTTTGCACGGTATCCTATCGATAAGGCGACTTGGGCGACCATCATAAGAGCGACTTCAAAAGGGCGCCGATTTTAAAGGCGACTGATCTTTTGATGGTCGCTTTTTTGATCAGTCGCCTTTAAAATCGGCGCCCTTTTGAAGTCGCTCTTTTGATGGTCGCCCTTTCGAAGTCGCCTTATCGACAGTGAATCAAAACGAGCCACGTGGAATTGGCTTATTTTCTTTTGGCTGTGAAGGATATGCCCGTATTAGGGCAGCTGTATTTCTTCATGCTGTAGACATCAGAACTCTGGTTCACTGTAGTGCTACAGTCATACTCCTACAAAAGCACGAACAAAATTGTCATAAAAAGTGCACAAATTTTCTCATGCTAACTGATTTTCCAATCATTCTCTTCTAGCCTATTCTAATTTAAATAATTTATGACGTTGTTATCATCATAATTTATTACGGTTCCAATGAATGTTCATAATCGCCCGGTGTCTGAAAGGGACACTCAGACTTTTAATAAAACTCAGTAGATTCTGACTGACCATGACTGTTCAACCTTTTTAAGAATTAGGCCTATATTATTATTTATTAAATTCTCTCTCACTCAACCGGGTCTCTTCGTATTATTTTTTCAAACGCAACTGCTTGACTGGCGGGTGACGCGAACCTTGATTAATTAATTATAGGCTATGTGACTAGTTCCCGTTTTACAAATTTGCAATGCGGCTCTTTCGTCTAAATCATATTGTCGCTAAATCCTTTCTGATGAACCTCATACACACATCTTTCGTTTCTCTGACAATATTGCACAGCTGAAAACTGCATTTGATAACAAAAACTTTTCATCGTAAGCTTAGTCCTATTTTTTCCTTAGACGCGACTTTACTTAGGATTTAACATCAGACACGGTGAGACACCTAACCCTGTAAAAGCGACCTGGTGGACCTGAAAACCATCTTCATCCTCTATAATATTTTCAGCGATCATTAAACATCTCAATAATTATTTACACACACACACACACATTGGAGAGTTAATTTTGCCTCATGTCATAGCTTCCGTTCTTACAATTCAGAGGTATAAGCTTATGATATGATTATTAGCTTCGGTACCGGGTAGCCCTAAAAATGTCTGAATCTTGTTTGCATAATACCTCTGCAGTCGGTCTCAAATCACATACTCCCATAGGAAACGACAAGTCAGCTACTCCATGTGAAGCACATGAACTGTTACATCTGTCTCAACGAAAATCCAGTGTCGTCATCAAAACCTGTTGTCGGCGTCCACAAATAAGCTTATATAGACAAACACTTTCTAGGGGTCATCTTTTGTCTTGCCAGTAGGCTCATGAAATTCGAATGGCGACACCTAGGCCTAATACTTTGCTCAAACACTTTGAAGAGGTTTACTCAATAAATAAAAAATCGATTTACCCGCCATTCGTTATTTACCCAGACATTAATAGTGAAGTTCAGATTGACGTCGGTGCTAGGGTTTAAGATAAATTCGTAGCTCTGGCAAAACAGAAAGAAAACACATCGCTTAATGGTCAAAAATAGCGTGACGTACTATAATTATGGACGGCCCCTGTGGTAACCTATTAAGTGTTTAAATACGCAATTAAAACTGGCAGCTCTTACTATATTGATTTCTGCCACGGCTGATTTTGAGACCAATTGGCCTGGTACCGGTAATGGAAACTCCAATATAAGGGCCTCCACAAATGTGCAAGGGTTGTACCCAGGGCATAGAACAGGACTTAGAGGCCCAGGACCACAACTAATTTTCAAGGCCTTCTTAATCAAGAATATACGTCGAAATTATTCTGGATTGCCATGAGATCCTGTTCCAATGTCAACATGTCTCGTAATAATTATTTGAAGGATTTAAAAGAAAAATATTTGAAATATCTGATTCATTGTCAATAATATTGTTAAATGCTTACAATCACATTTTCTTGGTTCAAAACTGCATTCTCTACCAGTCGCAGTTGTTATGTACAGACGTCAAAGTCTCTTATTGCAAATTATAGATTACTTATAAAATTATATATCAATGATGCCACTTTTTACATGCCTGCGTCGAATGACTCTTGATTTTCTTCAGCTTCACACAGTAGTCGCTATTTGAGTTAATGAAACCGACTGCATAGTATGCAACGGCTACACTGAAGTCATCCGCGCCACCAAGTTCAACAGTTAACAGTCCAGGAACTCCGACTGATGTTCCAGCCGATGGACGGACTTGGCTGATGATTGCCACTGCAGCGATGAAGAAGAGCGACTTCATGTTGTCAACGAAGATGCTTCCGACTTCAGAAGAGAATGATGAAGATGAATGCGTCGTCTCGAGATCTGCTTCGGATGACTTCGTCCAACCGCTGACGAATGACAAAACAACTTTGCACACCTTTTTTGTAGGAAGCGGTATACAGCCATTAAACAGATTTACGATATCCCCCCCAGTTAGATTGTTTTGTAAGACATCTGCTGCTCTCTCTAGTAATAAACTCTTCAATCGATAATTTCCAGAAATGTGTCTATTTGGTCAAGCGATCTTCCTTTCAGAAAAAGTCTTCGTTGACTTTATGTTTGATGTTGTCTCCAAGATAATAGGCCTAAGCGCCATCAATTTCGTCCAATTTTCAGATTAATTATCTGGTGAAATGGGGTAGCTGCGAATATATGAAAATTATTCTGCGTTTGGAACATGTTTTTGAATCTGACAGAAAATTGCTTGTAAACTGATATTTCGGCATATGAAGTAATTGAAGTTTAAATAATCATATCTTTTTATCCGTTCAACTTTATATCATGAAATTTTGGAATCATATTTTTGGCCCAATTCTCTAAATATTTGGAAAATATTAGCGTGATAAATTATGTTATCTCAGGCACTAGAGATATATGATAAACAATTTGGCTTAGTTTTTTTTAACTCACGGTGTAGATATTTAGATATCTAAAAGGTTCTCGTGCGCATGCATACAGCACACGATATAATAATTACTGATATGAACTGAACAATGTCAAGAGAAAAAAATGAAGTAATTAATACGTCGGAATTGAAATCATGATTTGAGCGCCTCTGAATTTGGATCTAGAAGGGCGCTATACTCGTATATATTTATGTGATTGATTAATTGAAGATTAATTAAGGCTAATAATTATGTCTATTGGACAATGCCATTATGGATTTTGTTTCGCAAGGATTTAGCCTATAATGGGTCCATTGGTGATGTTATGCCATATTAATATCAATACCTGCATAGCATTCATTTCAAGTGGTCTGACTAAAGCACCATAATATATTCAAAAACCAGTGGTGGCGCCAGGATTTCAGATTTGGGGGCTGAATACTTTGGTCTGAATCTCCAAAAAAATTCCCTTTTTTGTCAGAAAATCTGACGACCTATTTTTTGGTCATCCACCGGTTTTGGCCTTTATTTTTCCGGATTTTCCTCTTTGTCAGGTCAGTGTATACACTATGTACCCATGGTTGTAGAAATGTTCGGCGTTTTTCTTGGGGGGGCTGAGCGCCATTTAGGGGGCTTATCCCCTAACCCCCCTGCCGCCGCCACTGTGTTGGATAAACCAATAATATATATTATATAAAATCAATGGGAAATCAATAGGCCTAAATCAATAGGAAATCGAGATATGAACCAGTAATGAATCAATATGTAAATCATCGATAAATAAAATAAATGAATGCATATTATAATAGGCCTATATAACTCAATATATGAATCAGTACGGTAGAGCGTGAAATCCTCAAAGAGCGAAAGGTCATAAAATTATTTGGCCAGAGCGAAGTTCGTCGAGAATTTCCATGTCAGACAAAGCCACTGTAGGCTATTCTCTAATTCTCTCGTATAAAGATTTCTGGATGACCCATCTTCATATCCGTACCGTCACTCATGTATGTATAAGCTTACTAAGGCACTAAGCAAATACAGCAGCGGACAAATGCATCAAACAAAATAGAAAAGAGAAACTAAATTTACCTGTTTTATCTTGTTAAACGAAAGACCAATGCGACGTTTAAACTCCTCTGACAAGTTTGTCTTATCTTGGTTTGGAGTCTCTGTGAAGTGTGACGGCTGAGCAGCTCTTGAAATAGTCTGCCACTCTCGTTCGAATTCCCATGTTACCGTACGGAAGTAGAGCGTGAATAAAGAGCGAAATGGAAGGCAGGCCTACATTGAAAATTGGCTTAGGCGAGGCCTACGCCAAGACTAACAGACTGCATGAACACGTCTACTATATCATGCCAATAATACCTGCATAGTGCATACTGCCACCATTGAACTTAGTATCAAGAACAGTACTGTTTCAATAAACGCAAGAAGTAGCCTACCGTAACAGTTGCAGTGCTGAATACACGACCTGAGGAACCTTTTGCCACCTTCGGCAAAAACCACCTACAACTTACGCCCTATAGAGTCCTAGACCGCATTCTTTTGTTCTACCATTTAAGTATGTTAAAAACTTTATTCCGAGGGTTAGGCTATGTTTGCCGCCCATGCATTAATTAATGACATTTTTATGTTCACGTTATTTTTGCCGTTTATTTTTAATGTGCTTTGACGTGTAGCTGGGTGCGGTGTGTCACCATGATTCGTCTCATTTTCTAATTAAACGAAAATTATTATTACTATTATTATTGTTATTAGTTCAAGATGTTTGACATCATTTTTGACTTCCTTGGTCGCTTTCTCAAAGATTTTGCTCTAAGATCTTTCTGTATTCTTTAACAATGCAGGATTTTTATTTTGCTTTCCGAGTATTTTTTCCAGAGCTTTTTCTGTCGTCTTTGTTCCGTCGCCTAGCTGCTTTAGCCTACTGGTCACCGTCACGGCTTTACTGGTCACGGCTGAAGGTTTGAGAAATGCGTGTTTCTCTCACACAACGATGTGACTGGCATTTATACTTTGTGCTTAATACTGAATAGATTTAGTCGGGGGGGGATCGATATTTACACGCTGCAGTTAAAATAAGTCTATAGCCTACAAGGGTGCAAAGCAGAACAACGTGCAAGGTTGTGGGCATCGAGAAGAATTGCAGTCGCAGACCGACTATAATACCTGAAATAGATGTGCAATGATGAACGGTAAAAAATGTGAAGCTATAGGCCTATTATACATTCCGACAACTGAGACTTTTTCACCGGCTCTGAGTTTCATTTTCTGCCAGAAACTAAGCTTATACTTTCTTCCGATTGACTTTCTTCCGCTTGGCCGGTGTCGGGAGCGTCCCTGTGCGACTGTGTCGGAATCCCAATTGGCGCTATACAAATTCTGGTCGTTTGATTGACTGCTTGATGGACCTGCGTACCATGGACATAATAAGTAATTCAGAGAAGACAAGAGCTCTTGACATTGAGTCTTGGGCTAGCTTGGTTAGTGTTGAGAGTAGATTAAAGGTTAGCCTAGTCGTAACACTGGAAGTGGTGAGAGAAGTTGCCAAGTACACGAGGTCCCTCAAGAGCATTAATCAATCAATCAATCAGAATTTATATAGCGCCCCTCAAGATATATCTACTTAGAGGCGTTCCCGGCCGAGATAAATCGAAGAAACAGTCTTTAACAGTTTGGGAGGTGTCGCATAGTCAAGGGAAGCTCGTTCCAGGTTGTTGGCCCAACTGCAGAGAAAAAATCCCTGCTATAATAGGCCTATATGCACACGGAACCATTCGAGTTCACCTGCCGATATTGTATAGTCATCTTTGCTCTGCGCTGTCGCAGACTCGCAGGGCGGGCGAAAGGGACGATTTAGCCACCGTGGACAGCGGATCGCAGTGCGTGGCTGCCCGTGCAAGCGGAAAAGGAGGCAGATAAGAGAGTGCCCAGCCTGATAAGCATCGCCACACCAAAGACGCAGTCCTAACTCAGATGCGATGCGGGAAAGGAAGCCAGTGCTAGACCTATCTCACTCGCACGATCAATTCATTGAAAATAATTACCAGGGTAGAAACCATACATGTAGGTTGATGTTGACAAAAACATGCACATTTAGGGGTAAGTGGTGCAAAAGTGGCAGGGTAGGGTAAGAGTGGCATCCCCACTTTCGAAGTAAGTACTTATTTTCTGAAACCTTTACCTAGTGCGAACATAGACTATCATTAATTGTTATATTTTCATAAGCAAAAGTTTCCAAAAGTTGAATGGTAAAAATTTTATATCATTTTTTCGATTTTTCGCGTTATTTGCAACTTTCACGAGAATCACAAATATGTTGCTAACTTTCAGTATTAGGGTGGCACTTGTTAAAGTTTTATTTTGTACGGTGCAAAAATGTCTGTTCTTTTCAATGCTATAAGTTTTAAGAAATTATGCAACGCAATAATGCTGATAGAGCCTCGTAACTATGAGCACCCAACTCGGGGCAAAAGTAGCACTGTATGCCTCTCTTGCCCCCGTTTTACGTGCCACTATTGCCCCATTACTGACACTTTTGCCCCAGCGGTATGCCAGTTCTGCCCCAGCGGTAGGCCATTTCTGCCCCAGCGGTATGCCAGTTCTGCCCCATGCCAGTTTTTCCCACAGGTAGCCTACTGGTATATTCTATTAATTGGCGTTGTGCATAATGTACCAAGTGGTTCAACGTTATAGGCCTATAATTATATAAAAGCGTAAAACTCACCGAAAACTTACACTGACGAAGTATTGTGCCATGCCATGGAAATGGTGGCTAGTGGAGATTTTTCGAAATTCCAAGCAATGATAAAGCATGGAATCTCAAGCTATTGACCTACGCCATTAGCATCCTGGCTTTGTGCATGCTTATAGGCCTATTGGCGTTTCAATAAAGCGTCGGGACATGTCTGTGACTTGGATATCTGCTAGACCACTGTAGGATGAAGTGAAGAAGGTAGCCAACGTTAGGTAGGAATCGGCCAATGACACAGAACGATCAGACAAGCAAAAAGTTAAGAAACTTCAACAAGATATTCATTCATTAGATGCATTTGTATAATGCCTCTTCAAGGAGACTACTCAAAGGCGCTCTAAACTTCAGCGCGGCTAAATAAAACTGTCTTAAGATGTGAGAAGAAAGACTGAGAATGACTTTTAGAAAGGAAGCAGAGTGTCAGAGGAAGGCCATTCCAGGTTGACGGCCCTAACACCGTGAAAGCATGGTACTGCATATATAAATTATAGTGGAAGTAAGCCACGAGCAAAGACTGAGAACAGACTTTTCAATCGAACGATGGAGCGGAACTGGCGAGCACTGAGAGTAAGGTTACAGAGCTCACAAAGGTAGGAAGGAGCAAGGTCTAGCATGTAGCCCCAGATTAAGGTAGAGATCCTATTATCAATTTGCTGCTAGACAGGAAGGTAGGCTATGGTTGAGAACGTCACGCATAATCATAACTGGACATAATGACTGAATTTGAGAATGCGGCCAATATGGCGAGCTGCAGAGAACAGGACGCGATCAAGGCAACTCATATAGGCAATCCTCCGTGCTTTTTAGCCTCAGGCAAGCATAGACAGAGTAGCAGTAGTCAAGTCTGGTGGTAACGAAAGAATGGACATGGGTAGCAGCAACAATAGGAGTAAGCGAGGGAGCGACAGTGCGCAGTTGACGCAGTTGATAATAACAAACACGGAGTGATTGTGTGAAGCACAATTGAGCACTTGGTCCAGAGCAAGTCACGGACTTTGGTTGAGAAGACAACATGAGGAAAGGCAGCACCAATAGCCCATAAACAGTAGCAACTTTAAAACAGGACACGAAGGTGAAGAGGTTGTAAAAGCTTTTGGTGAAAAGAAAACTTGAAACATCACCAGAATTCAGAGAATCCCTGCAAAGCTCAATTCGCCCAGGAAAACCAAAGCTTCATGCTCAACCAGTGTGCTGTCTTGAGGAACCTGCGAGCACTAACAACTGAAAATTCAAAACACAAGATAGTGATATGAAAAAATATTAAGGTAGCACATGCCTTTGAAAAAAGTAATATAAGAGAATAACTGCATATATTTTTCTGTGACGAAATTGAGATAAGTGACGAGAGAGAAAGAGAGAAACTGTTCCTTTCTGGTACTTCCAATAAAAGTAGTCTAAGCATGATAGGATACCAATGGGTCTTAGCCAGTGGCGGATTTAGGTTTTACTGCACGGGGGGTCGAGGAGAATTTCAAGAGGGCGCCTGTACTTACATAGTTAAATACAGTAAATTAATTATAATTCATCCGATTTAGCCGAATACATCAAACAGAATCAAGAATCTGTAAACTTTTTTTAACCTGTGAACTTGACTACTTATTATTTGAATTACATAAATTTATCATATTTATGCCTATTATGTAAGAAATATTTAGGTCCTATAGGCCTAGTTGATTATCAGCAGGACCACGTTCAATTGAAATTAATGTTAAACTAGATAGACGTTCGTTTGTCATTGTCAATCGCAAATAACTTTTGATATTATAATCTTCAATTTACTGAAACTTCTTATGCAGTGGCAGATGTAACAGGAAGACTCAAATAAATTTTATTTAGGCCTAGTATTGACAAATTAGGGAGACCTGGTGCCATCCATTTTTCAGTCAAGAAAAAGTCATTGATTTAATATATAAAATTGTACTGGCCTTGTTAGCTACACCGGTAAGCGAGAGCGGCATTCGTCTGTTGGTTGCAACGGACTGCGGTTCAAGCCCGGGCTGGGAATTGACACTCAGAGAGTTAGATATCTCGAGCTAGCACGCATGGGACGCGGTGGCGCAAGCTTCTGCAGAGCGACCTTGGGCAAGTTGTTTACCCATCGTTGTCTATGGGGAAGGCAACGGGAAACCACCTCACTCATCTCATCCACAGGGGCGTAAAGCCAATGAACCTGCCTTTGGGCAGAGAACCATCATCATCAACGGCAAGTTGAATTTTTCATATAGGCCTACGCAAAGCGGCGAAGGGCCACAGAAAAGAAGAAGAAAAGGAATGGCCGCTAAAGAAATAAATGAAAATAAGTAATTCTTTAATAAGTGTTAAATTCATGTTGTGATTGCGTAAAGTCATAACAAAATTAGAATAATAATTAATCTGGCAAAGGTAAGAGAAATTACTTTCCCCGAAGGACATTTTAGGTTTAAGTAATAAGTACCGGTACGGTCCGAGGGGGCGCCATTTTTTGCCCAAGGGGGCACGGGGGGGCGAACAGACCCCCGGGCCCGTGCTAAATCCGCCACTGGTCTTAGCCCATCTTCCCCTATGAGGACATTCAGAACAGTGATGTCACTGACTCTAAGCCTATAATATTATGCTCAATGATTGTTCATCTGCGAAGAAATTCAGAAAGTGATGACACTTACACTCAGCTTATCATCACCTGTGAAGAAATTCAGGCAAGTAGAACAGTGTTTAGCAATAAAGTTGCTTCATGTAGCCTAAAGGCTTGACGTCTAGTTCACTTGTCCAGAAAAGCCAGAAAGAGCGAATATTTAACAATGCTGCATGAAGGCAAGTGCGTGCAAAGCAAGTCTATAGAGGAAACGTGTATAAGATGGAGCAAAGAGGGGTCTACCTTCTGCGATGGCAGGTAGGCTACCGAAAATGGAATGACAATGGAAGCCGAGAAATACAAAAATGCATTTAAAATGCAGAAAATTAAAAATCACAATAGACTTATTTCTTGTGTGCTTTTGTCTTTGTTGTTTACTGACTAAGACTTTTGTTTAGATATCAGAAATATTTAGCTTTGTTGAAATTTTTGTGATTCAAGCTACAGAGTGTCAATTCTTTAGATTGCTTAGCAAAACCGATACTTGAGAGATTTAATGGAAGGGATCTTCTCATCACATTATGCATTGCTGTGTGCAATTGTTTTATTTAATATGCAAGACATAAATTCCTGCTTATTGTCGTACAGCAAAATTGTTGAATACGTAGCCTATGTTACTGTCTCTGGGGGTACGAAGGGCATGCCAGTCTTGCCCCCAACTAGGGGTAAAAGTGGCATGATATTCATGCCCCACATAGTGGGGCAAGAGTGGCCTTTTAGGTGCCTCCGCCCCAAGCTAGATTGTAATAAAGAATTCGTATCTAGTTGCAATTTAAGCAAATTTATGGATGCACCGATGATCTAGCTACACTACAAAACAAATTTTATCTTGATATGTTGAATATTACATGTTTTATTCAACTTTTTATGACTTTATGCCACACTTGCCCCCACCTCCCCTACATTTTAGGAAGTAGGTCTAAGTGAAATGTATAGATCTACATGTAAGATGGTATTCATAGATCGCCTGTCAAACCGTAGTTATTGTAGGCATTTGAACTAAGAATACCATTGGCTATGCCGCAGGGTATAGACCCTACTTGCTTAATGTTTTCTTGTGCATCGTCCATTGGCACACTCTGGATGAGCTGGCGGGTTTCGGACAGGTACGAAGACCTTGAAATGCAACAGAGTGTGTCACTTTATTGGAAAGAAATCGCCACGCACGAGCGACGAGGTTGAAATTATTTATCTGTCACGATTGCCCCACACAAGTTTCATACGTTGAAAAAAATGGATTCGGTCGCTCACCTTGCTATGGCTCCGCCCCCGTTTAAGGGCGCATGTCTCCCTGCCTGTCTCTGTATGTGTCCCTTTCTGTTTCGGTATGTATTTCTGTCTGTCTCTGTCTGTCATTATGTCTCTGTATGTGGCTCTGTCTTCCTGCCTGCCTTTGCATGCTTTTTGCCCATCTGTTTCTGTCTTTCTGTCTGTCTATTTGTGTTTTTCTGTACGCGCCTACCAACTACGAACACCATGCCGGTCAATAATTATACATTAACCGGTTCTTCCCGACGATCTACATTTCAACTGCCTTCGCGATCAGGGGCCAAATTCATGAAGGCGTCTTTGATCTTAGTCGCTGACTGAATCTGCCATGGTTAGTTGGCAACTAACGGATAAATCGGTACTCACCACGACCCCATTAACCTTTGATCACGAATACTGCTGTAAAGGTAGGGGTAACTTTCTATTGTGACGGTGGCGTCCGGTCACCACCACTTTTAAAAACTGCCTGTTTTTCGTACACACGCGATTAAGCATTAATATTGAATTGATCAACCTAAACCTACCGAAAAGTTGGGACATTTTAGAGAACCGTTTGGACAATTATAGGCTACTAAGAGCCTATCTGTACGTATGATGATGATGATGATGATGATGATGATGATGATGATGATGATGATGGTGGTGGTGGTGGTGGTGGTGGTGGTGACGGCATAGGCGTACGGGAGCTATCAGCAGTGGGAGGGGGCAAAGACAACTTCTGCCCGAAAAATACATCCGTCAAAAAGTTGACGACCTTTTTTTAGTCGTTCGGAGCCGTGTTTGCCCGAAAAACCTGACTTGCCCGAAAGTTGACGACCTTTTTTTTTTTTTTGGTCGTTCGGGATTTTTTGTCTGAAAAAAAACAACAAACTTGCCCGAATTTGGGGGGCAATTGCCCCCCTGCATCCCCGCCTCGTACGCCTATGGGTGACGGTGACGGTGGCGGTGGCGGTGGCGGTGGCGGTGGCGGTGGCGGTGGCGATGATGATGATGATGATGATGATGATGATGACGATGACGATGACGATGACGATGACGATGACGATGACGATGACGATGACGATGACGATGATGATGATGATGATGATGATGATGATGACGACGACGACGACTACGACGATGATGATGATGTGGAGGCTGCTAAAGTTCTGGATAATTATTTCAGCTGAGCAAACACCGCTTCCCCCACCCCAAGCAAACTACTAACTACGGCCTTGCCCATGACTATTCATGACTATTCGTCTTCTCTATTCCATGGGATCTAAATCTCGGTCCAGCGTGGTCCTTACACATGCAGGAACCTCGATCAGCAGTCTTACCATGAGCTGCATTGGCTTCCCAGTCACTTTCAGTAGAAATTAATAGTTAAATTGCTAAATGTATGCCCTATTGGCTCCATTAAAACGGAAAACGGTAGAAGCTTAGTCACTATAATAGTGCACATTCTCGCTAGGTCAATTTTTTGAAAACTGAGGCGAAACGGTGGCTATAGAAAGACGTGCAAATTTGCCTAGAAACGTCTACATAATTATAGGCCTATATATTTATGCATAGCCTAAGCTTATTATTTATTATTATTATTGACTATTTATACAGCGGACCTTCAAGATTAAATATAAACTAAGCTGCATGCATCATGTCGTTTCGATACGATTGACAACAAATTGTTAACAAACATTGCACAGTTGAACTACAATTGATTTTTGCTGACAAGAGAGACGCTAGACTTCATTTCTACCACGTTATGGCTTCCGAGCAGCCCAGATTTGAATCCTGCCGACTATAAAGTGTGGAGCGTGATGCAAGACCGAGTCTAGCAGACAACAATCCATGATATAAAGTATAAACGATCTGAAGCAACGCTTGTTGGAAGTGTGAGATGGCCTGAACCAGAGAATAATCGACGATGCTGTTTCCCAAGTTAATAAATTGCAGTGACCACTAGTCCGGTGTTCAATCGTCCGGTGATCAATCGGTCGATGATCAAACGTCCACAGTGATCAAACGTCTGGTGATCAATCGTCCGGTGATCAACCGTCCGGTGATCAATCGTCCGCGCACCGTTGCCCAATGCATGGCGCCAGCGCTTCCAGGTTTGTGTACAAGCAAAAATAGGACATCTTGAGCATCTTAATTAATTAAATAATCAAACCATACTGTTGGAACCATATTGTTAGTTCAATTCTCTACATATCTGGAAAAGTTTAGAATGATCAATTATCAGGTCATAAAGATAATGAAAACAGTCTGACTTACATTTGATTGAATAATTATAACAGAAAATTGGTGTAAACTGAAATGTCGACATAATATGTAATAATGGCTTATAGATGGCTTATATCATGTAATATATAATAATAGCATAATTATTATGAAGTTGAAAGATTCATATCTTTTTATCCGTTCAACTTTATCTCATGAAATTTTGGAATCATATTCTTGGTCCAATTCTCTAAATATTTTGAAAATTTTAGCTTGATATGCCATCAGGTATTAGAGATATATTTGTGGGGCGCGGTAGTGTAGTGGTGGCGTCGTTGCTTTGGAGCCGGAAGGTTCGAGGTTCGAACCCACCTCGCCGCGTAAGGCCTTGGGCAAGTCCTTCACTCAATTGCTCAGCGCTTCGGCGTGAAACTCCGATGCAGTGTCTGCTCTGCATTCGGGAGCGCCTCTGCATGAGTAGAGACCTTGAAGGGGCGCTATAACAAGTGAGCATACAAACAATATACCCTAAACAATTTGGCTTACTTTTTGAACCACGGTGTATTAGGCCTATCTGTAGAAGTGTGGCAATAACAGATCGCAGCTATTAATAATAGTTTGAGACGCAGTTCATATGAATGCAGAGTCGTAAGACTCGCTCCAAGATAGATTTATTCAGATAACAAACTCATAAGAATGAAACAGAACTTGTATTTGTCTTATATATCAAAGCAACAGATGTGGACTGTGGAGGTGCTGTTTGGACTGTAAAACGGCAAATTGACGATCATGTCGCCAACATTCATAATAATGTTAGCCTGGCCCTAGTGTGTATAACAATGCATTCGTATATCAATGTAGAAGAACTATGAGTAAACTCAGCCACATTCCACATCGAGGGATGGTCTATGCCTGTCGCAAATTCAGGATAAAGGAGGAGGGTTCTGCGGTGTGCGTGCAAGTTGCAACCCACCCATGTAAAACAGCTTTAGCAACAGAAACAACGCGGAAATTTAATTAAAATGGTCGCCGAGGACAGAGGAGAACGGAGAATTGCGTTTCCCAATACGCAGTCCTGCACGGGAAGAACTGAGGTCTAAGGTACAGTATATTGGCCTACTATTATAGCCTAAGTCTGAAAGTATGTTCTTCTGTGTACACGGTATCACACGAAAGGTTCTGAAACGGAACGCTCTAGCGTTGCGAAAAATTTAGCAAAACATCCCCATGTCAAATTTGTGGGTCAACACGGCTATTTTCAGTTGATAATTCACTTTTAACCCCGAGATATGAAAGTTTTGATGCGGTAATCAACACAAAATGAGCGGCATGGTATGGGGAAGTGCAGGGGCTGTGTGTGAGGCGATAAACAGAAGTTTCCCGAGTAACGCAGGGTACCCCGTAGACCGTAGTACACATAAACAAGCACAATTTGCATATATATATTTTATGCATATCGTGAAGGCCGTGGTGTCGTGGGTATGTTCGTTGCCTTGCAGCCGGAAGGACGGGAAGGTTGCAAGTTCGAATCTGCCTCAAGCCGCCTCGTTGAAACCTCGGGCAAGTCCTTCACTCGCAATTGCTCAACGCATCGGCGCGAAACTCCAATTCAGTGTGTGCGCTGTAGTTGGGAACACTTCTGAGTAGATGTATTGAAAGGGTGCTATAACAAGCACACACACACACACACACAAACATACATATATGTATTGTATAACGCATATACTATAATTGTGTCTAACTGCATACATAAAAATATATAAATATTGATGTTTTTGTAAGAAACGACAACAACAACAATAGCTTTGTGCTGGCAATGCATAAAAACGATGTACGTCAACATAATCTGTTGTCGATGTTGGAATATTTATCTTACTGACATAGTTATAATAAAAACATAGATGTGGGTGTTTGTACGTGTGTGTGTGTGTATGTGTGTGTGTGTGTGTGTGTGCGTGTGTGTGTGTGCGTGTGCGTGCATGTGTGCACCAACATAAGCTCGGTTCAGACAGACGGGGCAAAGTAGTTTTGTGCTAAGTTCGACCGATGCATAATTAATTATAGGCGTTTATTGCAAGTTTATTCCACGGCAAATAATGGCAGTAACTGTTGACTTCTGTCAGCGTCATTCAGAACAAAATATTTTTTTCGGAAGTAATATTAGTATGCTATTACTAAAGTCTGTCGATCGATCCACATATCCCAGTGACATATCCCACTAACAAATCCCACTTACATATCCCACTTACATATCCCACTAACATAGGCTATCCCACTTACATATCGCACTAACATATCCCACTAACATAAATATTATATCCCACTAACATATCCCACTAACATTTTACTAACATATCCAACTAACATAGGCTAATGCAGTTTCCATGATTGTGGGTTGTTTTTCCTTTCTCTGGTGTCAGTCCAATTTTAATTTTAATGGCAATGGTTCACTGTTCGCGGAATTTGCAATCAAATGCTAATGCCTCTGTCTGTCGGAAGTATGTTATTGGCAATTCATGTCATTCGGGCGTCTAGATTATAGCGATTCATTTCAAGTTTAACTATAAAAATACTTCCGATTTGTATGTATTAAAGAATTTTAGACGCCGGAATGTCTCAGCCAATTTCTGTTTGATTGCAGTTTCCTCTTTATTGGCAGCGGTTATTATTGTGTTCGAACTGTAATATTCAACTGTAGCCTATATCCTATGTAGCCTGCTGTATAGCCAAACTCTAGCCTTGCGCTCGTGCGACATAAAGGTTTCTTTAAGTATTGCTGCTCTACTATGAAACCTGTTTAAAGAAATAAAACTGTTCTTGTCTTGATAGGCCTATTGTTAAGTGGGGAAATTAATGCCGACAACGGCCTCCTTGGACTACAACTCTAAACTTGTGGTCAATCCCTCTAACTAGACATAGCGCTCACAGATAAGCTGGTGCTCTTTTGCTTGGCTTTTTCTGCTTTAGAAATTTTGAGGTATCAAATCAAATCAAATCAAATCATTTTATTTTGTAACCAAACAATCTTTTACAATTATACAGTTACAAATCACATTTTCAACTTAGAATGGCCACAAAGATGGGCCCTGAAGGGATCACTGACCCCGCTGATAGGGACACCTACGTACATGTGAAACGGAAACATTAAACGGCCGACAATTGCTGCTAACAAGAAGTGAATGACTACAACTACTTCTGGTATCTTAACTAAATGTAAACTCTTAACTACATAAGAAGAAAAAAAAAAGTTAAAGAATCAACAAGTGCAAGACATGTGTGTGTGTGTGTGTGTGTGTGTGTGTGTGTGTGTGTGTGTGTGTGTGTGTGTGCGTGTGAGTGGCTTACATGGACCAACACATTGTTACATCATAACACAATGTTGCCATTATTGACAAGGTGAGAGCGAAACTTTTTCTTAAACAGTGATAGTGATGGAGATTGCCTAACTTCTTGAGGGATTTTATTCCAGATTGAAGGACCAGTGGCTCTAATACAGAAAAGACGGGTATTTGTGCGAGCAAAGATGCATCTGTAATTTGACGAGTTTCTTGTTGAATGAGAATGGATCTGAGAAGCAAGATTAAAGAATCCCTTGAAAACAGGAGGGAGCAAACCGTGGTCAAAGCGATACATAAATTCTCCTGATTGATAGAGCTGAATCTGCTCAAATTTTAATATGTTAAAATCACAAAATAAGGGGTTGGTATGCGATAAATATGTAGTACCAGCCACTTTTCGAATGACCCTTTTTTGGAGTATTATCAGTCTATGCAGTCTAGTAGTGTAGTTAGATGCCCATATTAGATTACAGTATGCTAAGTATGGATACACAAGCGAATAATATAGTTTTACACGGATAGAGGAAGGTAGTAGGTATGCAGTACGTGCATTGCGATTACGATTAGCCTACTATAATTATGCTTATTTCTTTTCGTTGAGCTGCTAAACATTATGCTTAATAATCATTTAGGTCTACGTTTGCAGTTTGCAGTTGCAAAAAAAATATGTTGGAAGAGCAAATTTCCAGTAGGCCTACTTTCTTTCATTGATGACTTGAAGAAAAATAATCCTTATTAGAATTTAGACCTAGGCCTACCACTATAAGTGGTAAACCCTACCTGCAGATATTTTTCGTTTCTTCCTTTAGGCCAACAGTAAACGTGCACAATTTCCAAAGAAACAAAAAAACAACATAAAAACCACCCGATACAAGAAGCTGACGATACAAGAAGCTGAGAAATAAGCATACATGTAGGATGACCTATAAATGAGTATATATTATAGGCTAAATTTTATCTACACATAATAATTGCAAGGAAACCAGCACTCTTCCGCGCCGTCTGATACTGTCAGCGACTGTGTGAAATCACTGCATGAAATTCTCTCTTCGTCCAGGTCTACTTGCGACCACATGAAACAAACATTTTGAAATACCCTTTTGCCCAGCAAGGATTCCAACCTTACACTGCCGAGTTGCATTATTTTGTAAACATGGTGTTTATGAAGTTACTGGCACACAGAGGCAAACACGACAATATTATCATCTAATCGTTTAGCAATGAGTCCCTTTACCGAAAATTCACGAATAGCAATGAATAACAATTCTAAATATCCACCTAATGTACATAAACGTATTATGAAGTTGCGCAGTTGTAGACTAATAGGGCCGATTTCTACGACACTGTTGACCTTATAATTCAAAATTAGGCCTGCTTCTTCTATGATAGAAATTGCTAACTCCTGCGTAGAAATCAATCACCAAGTCAACAGGTTATTGCCAACAAAAACGACGAACTCTACATACGTCGTAGGTTCAACGAACCGCGTCGTCACACGTACTTTGTTGTTGTTTTATGACCTGTCCATCAACGCCCCTATTCAGCAAGGCAAAAAAGCTGCGTCCAGATCATAATATAAGACACTGCTGTTGTGAGCTCCAACCCCAGAATTCTTCGCATACGAAGACCATACAGTCGTCTATGCACAACTAAGTGGTTGACTTTATTAAGAATTACTTGCGTAGAAATGCGGTCGTTTCTCTTTGTTGCAGCTCTGCTGAGTTTTGCAGACGAACTCTGGTAGTAATTTTCAACATTTAGTCTGCTGTTAACAATATTATTTCTAGCAAAGTCTCTCTTTGCAATCTCCGCTTGAGAATTGCCAGTCGTTTGACGAATCGTCCTGGTTGGTGATTTTAAAATAAGTAGCCTAAAGTGGATGAAGTGCGACCTGGTGGCGGACCGGTAACGCGTCGGCTCACGGAGCGTGAGGTTGCGGGTTCGACTCCGGGTAACGACCTTGGGCAAGTTGTTTACGCACACGTGCCTCTGTCACCAAGCAGTATAATTTGATACCGGCGTAAGCTGGGAAGTAAACGGCAAGTCCTGCGATACACTGTCCAGGACCTCGGGATTCGTCCATTGCCGGCTCAAGGGCCTAGAAAAGGAGATGAGCGCCTCACCAACGGGCCTTCGGCCCTGGGATGTCTTTACTTTTTTAAAGTGGATGACCTAATTGACCTTCCTTTTACCTCATACAGAAACCTGATCTATGCGCTCTATAGTGTTTCTGCCCATTCTCTTTAAACCTTCTGTTTTCAAGGGATTGATAGGCCTAACATTGGAAACGCCTTTGATTAGGTAGGCATACTATTGCAAGACGCTTCATTAGTCCTCAAAGACAACAGACAATCATTTTAGAACTGTGAAACTGTTTTTATGTATGTTTAAAACGTAGCTGATTAGGCCTAGGCTACTTTCAATGAATCCCTGAGAGTGGCTACAAATTAATATCATTGCGATGCTCAAAATGACTCAATAGCGGGCAACGCATGAAAAAGTGTCGGTCCTCTAATGTTGATGTATAATTGTATGCTCTTGACGACGAAGCAGTGTAATAATTATGATGTAATGACATGTATTGAAAAAGAAGCTGAAGAAGAGTAAGAGCAACAACGTGTTGAGCAATGGCGTAAGCGAGCGTGAAGGACAGGACGGTATACATGCGAAATGTTAGCCATTTTGACTATCCTGACCTCGGCTTATTAGAAAGGTCGTCCATGTAGGCCTACTATAAGCAAACAAGTGAGCAATTATATTCCTTAGTAATAAACTGAATTTTGTCACGTTGGAGTATATTATGGTATTAAGCAAGATATTTATGACATATTATTAAATTAAGAACGTTTCGCATTATAATGTCCGCCATTTTCAAGTCAAAAGAAAGCTCCATCACATGACCACTAACCAGAGCTGACCAGTACAGCTGCTCTAAAGAGACACCCAACTGCTATACGACACACCTGCTCGGATATTGGCTTTCCTCCACTAGGCCTAAAAGTTGAAATCGTCGGAGGGTAGAGTCACGTCGTCTATCTTGTCATAATTTTATGACTCATGGTAGACGATCTAATGTAGCATGAGCGACGTCACTCTCTCGGTGACCTTTAAATTTGTGTCTAGTACCGAACGGGTGCTGATGACTATTATACCGTTGCTGTATGTGCATAATTTTTTATTACCAACATATCCATCCAAGTCTACTTACTGTATTCGGCACGCTGTGATTGCTAAGAAATTTTGTGTTGCCAAAAACTAAAAGTGAGTTAAATATTGAGTAGGTCTACACCATAGTTGTAAAAAAACTTTTGTTTGTTTTCTATTCTCTTCCAAAAAACGTGTTTTTTTTTGTTTTTCCCCATCTTTTTATCGTTTTTTCTTCTTTAGGCTAACTTTATTTATTCATTTACTTTTCGTTATTATTTTATTTTCCTTTAATTTTTTTCTGATATTCCTTATGTTTTTCGCCAACTCTCAAGGATTCAGCTAACTACATCGTTTAACGTCATCATTTAGGCCTAAGAGATAACCTGCGTGTAGTAAGTTCCTAATCAAGGTTAAAATGCGATTTTAGATGTAGCAAAGTGAAACTATGTTGCAATTCCGTTTTTTACCGTTTGTTTTTTTTTCTCGAAAAAGACCACGTTTTTCCGTTTTTTAATTCCGTTTCCATCGTTTTTTTACATCTATGGTCTACACCAACATCATGAATTTTATTTTCGTAGGGCTGATAAAATATGCTGCCCAGGTCTCCCATGTTACTCCAGCGATCCACCATACGATTACCTTCCTCTGCCCGAATGTCCCGACGTCATCAAAGTGAATATGATGCTCTACACCCGTGATGATTCGACAACTGGTCAGACTATTACCATGGACACCATACCGTAAGTAAGACTTCTGTGAGTTCTCTCTCCGTCTCTCTGTCTCTCTCTGTCTCTCTCTGTCTCTGTCTCTGTCTCTCTGTTTCTCTCTCTCTCTCTTTCTCTCTTTCTATCTTTCTCTCTCTCTCTCTCTCTCTCTCATCTCTCTCTCTATCTCTCTGTCTCACTCTCTCTCACTCTGTCTCTCTCATCTCTCTCTGTCTCGCTTTCTCGCTCTGTCTGTCTCTCTCATCTCTCTCTGTCTCTGTCTCTCTCTGTCTTTCTCTCTCACTCTGTCTCTCTCATCTCTCTCTCTCTCTCTCTCTCTCTCTCTGTCTCTCTCTCTCTCTATCACTCCGTCTCTCTCATCTCTCTCTCTTTCTCTCTGTCTCTCTGTCTCTCATCTCTCTCTCTCTGTTTGTGTGTCTCTCTCTCGATCTGTCTATGTCTCTCTCATCTCTCTCTCTCTCTCTCTGTCTCTCGCTCTGTCTCTCTCTCTTTCTTTCTGTGCTTCATTGTATTCTCTCTTCGTACAGTACGCCTTCCGCTTTCTTGGTGTTCCAACCAATTTCTAGTTGAGTTGTATCTTTATCATCGCTGTCCGACTTAATTAGTTTTCCACTCTGTCCGCCAGAAGATCTTTCCTTCCTTCTCTCTTCTTACTGTGTCGTTCACCGGCCAGCCTGACCGATTATTGTTTTTACATTATTGTGATAAGTATTTGTCAGCCGACATAGGCCTAATTAATTTTTTGTCATCTTTTCAATCTCCTGAGTCGACTCTAATCGGACTCTTTTATGCCAATGTGTCTGTCTTCGTATCTCAGCCTGTCTGTCCGTCTGTCTCTTTGTCGGTCTGTCTGTCTGTCCGTCTGTCTGTCCGTCCGTCTGTCCGTCTGTCTGTCCGTCCGTCCGTCTATCTGTCTTTTGTTTTAGGTCCTCATTCAAAGCTGACAAGCTGACTTTGTTTCTTGTCCACGGGTGGGAACAAGTTGTAATGAATCCATGGATGGTGGACATTAAGGATGCAGCTTTCCTGCAGGTGAGTAATAATTATTATTCTAGGAACCCCCAGTCATAATTATAAGCACCGCAACAGACGCCTCAGCACTCTGCCCTATAGCAGATTCATCATTGGTAGGCTATAACCGAATGCTCAAGGCCGTAGCCAGGAATTTATTTGGGGGTGGGTGTTTCTTCAGTTTTCACGTCCGAAAAGTTATGAACTGTTTTGTCATCCGGTCGAAATCTTCAGAAAATGTCACCAATTCCCCGTCCGAAAAAGAATGAGGACCTTTTATTTTCGCCTAATTTCATGTTTTTTTCATGTTTTTATGATGTACTGGTGAGGGGTGTTTTTATGGTTTTATTTAAGAGTTTTTGCATCATGTGCTAGTAAATGCATTCTATTATTTTTTACAATTTCCATTTCGGGGGTATTCAAACACCCCAAACACCCCGCTAGCTACGGCCTTGCAGATGCTAAAACAATGTAAGGGTGCCCGTGCAACCCACAATGAAGGTTGTACCTTCCCGACAAATTGCACTGCGGGTGGACGGCTCCTGAGGGAAGACACGCAGGGGCTTCCCGGGCCGAGCTCGTCCTGCATGTTAAAATACGGACCGACGTTGGGGTCTCGTATGTAACACCGACTCCAGTCTGCAAAGCATGGACAACAACGCATGATGGAGCGCCCCTCTCCAGTTCAAGACTACCGCCACAAATACGCTCCACCCGGATAAATATTATCCACCCAGTCGAATACATTAGGTTAGCATACTAGCTAACTTTCTTTTCATATGGAGCGCCCATATCATCATAGTTCGAGTTAATGGTAACATCATCGACATAGATCACCGTAGGCGACACCGTCCAACAAGGTCATCAGATCAGGCTTTCGATGGTGACCCCTCATAATAGCCCCGTCAAAACAGCCCCGTCAAAACAGCCCCGTCATAATCGCCCAGCGACAAAATAGCCCCGTCATAATCGCCCAAGGACAAAACAGCCCAGAAAAATTCATTTCCCGACAAAATAGCCACGCCAAAATAGCCCCGTCAAAACAGCCCGTGTAAACAGTTCCACGAAAACAGTCCAGTCATAGACGACACGGACAACTATTTAAGATATATAAAAGCAGTCATCCAGCTTCCATTTCTTAGGCGTTTTATCATTCATCAACCTTCTATTTAAGATCTATAAAACCTTCATCCAGCTACCATTTCTGAGGCGTTTTATCTGGATCAAAGTTTTTTTAAAGGATCTAATAATTAATCGAAGCTGGAGGAAGGTATTTATATTTTAAATAGAAGCTGGATGGATGATGAAACGCTTGAGAAATCGAAGCTGGATGAAGGTCTTATAGATCTTAAATAAAAGCTGGATGGATGATGAAACGCTTGAGAAATCGAAGCTAGATGAAGGTTTTATAGATCTTAAATAGAAGCTGGATGAATGATAAAACGCTTAAGAAATGGAAGCGGGATGGAGGTTTTATAGATCTTAAATAGAATAAAACGCATAAGAAATGGAAGCGGGATGATAACACGCTTAAGAAATGGAAGCGGGATGAAGGTATTTATGTATATGGTTGATTTTTCGTGACTTGTGCATATACACTGGCCATGTATGTAGAATCTAAATACGGATGATATAGCGTTTGAGAAATCGAAGCTGGATGAAGGTTTTATAAATCTGAAATACAGGCTGGATTGACGATCTTAAATAGATCTAGAAGCTGGTTGTATGAAACGCGAAGTTCGTTTACCAACAGAAGTCATCTTATACTTTACCAGCATTATTTTCATCAATTCGGCTTCCTTAAAAAGACGTTAATTTCGTCTTTCTATTTTTTCACGAAAATCGTGTAGGCATAATTCCGCAACTTTGTCGGTCCCCGACAAAATAGCCCCGGGCTGTTCTGACGGGGCTATTTTGACGGGGCTGTTTTGTCGTTGGGCGATTTTGACGGGGCTGTTTTGTCGTTGGGCGATTATGACGGGGCTGTTTTGACGGGGCTGTTTTGACCGGGCTATTATGACGGGGTGCCGGCTTTCGATATATACAATTTCATTACATACGATACATAGGATTACGCATAACAGCTGCGAAAACCAGCAACATCGGCAGTATTATTATTTCAGGAGTTTTATACCGCCCCTGTAGATCAATGTTTGTTAAGAAGCGCTCCCAGCAATAGGTGGTACGTCATGTGCAGGACCCGTTTCATGCATCTAAGCCTGTGTCGCGGGATATTCTATTCTCTCTTAAAGCTATCCTAGGGATAGAATGTACTGGCACAGTAGTAGTAGTAGCAGCAGCAGAAGTAATAGTACTAGTAATAGTACTAGTAATAGTACTAGTAATAGCAGTAGTAGTAGCAGCAGCAGCAGTAGCAGCAGCAGCAGCAGTAGTAGTAGTAGCAGTAGTAGCAGTAGTAGTAGTTGTAGTAGTTGTAGTAGTAGTAGTAGTAGTAGTAGTAGTAGTAGTAGTAGTAGTAGTAGTAGTAGTAGTAGTAGTAGTAGTAGTAGTAGTAGTAGTAGTAGTAGTAGTAGTAGTAGTAGTAGTAGTAGTAGTAGTAGTGGTAGTGGTAGTGGTAGAAGCTGGTAGTGGTAGTGGTAGTGGTAGTGGTAGTGGTAGTAGTAGTAGTAGTAGTAGTAGTAGTAGTAGTAGTAGTAGTAGTAGTAGTAGTGGTAGTAGTGGTAGTAGTGGTAGTAGTGGTAGTAGTGGTGGTAGTAGTAGTAGTAGTAGTAGTAGTAGTAGTAGTAGTAGTAGTAGTAGTAGTAGTAGTAGTAGTAGTAGTAGTGGTAGTGGTAGTGGTAGAGGCTGGTAGTGGTAGTGGTAGTGGTAGTGGTAGTGGTAGTGGTAGTGGTAGTGGTAGTGGTAGTGGTAGTGGTAGTGGTAGTGGTAGTGGTAGTAGTAGTAGTAGTAGTAGTAGTAGTAGTAGTAGTAGTAGTAGTAGTAGTAGTAGTAGTAGTAGTAGTAGTAGTAGTAGTAGTAGTAGTAGTAGTAGTAGTAGTAGTAGTAGTAGTAGTAGTAGTAGTAGTAGTAGTAGTAACAGAGCAGCAGCAGCAGCAGTAGTAGGCTATTTTATGGCTCGATAAACCTTAGAACCTCCTGGCAACCAATAAATACGAAATCTTAAAGATCCGCACGCCAATAAATAGCTTCGTTTCAAAATGACTATAAACAAATCGTTTCCATAGGGAGATTACAATGTGATCTTTGTCACCTGGAGAGGTGGAACGGAACATATGGATTACGTTCAATGTGTCTCCAACACGAGACCCGTTGGTGGAGTAATAGCCGCCGTCGCTAATAACACGATTCATACAGAAAAGTCTTCAAAGGCCTTGATGTACTGTGTGGGACACAGCTTGGGAGCGCACGTCTGCGGTCAGGCCGGTCAACAGGGACAGCTTGGAAGGATAACCGGTAGGATATGGCATATCAGCTGACTTTAAAAATAGGTCGATTGTGTTTCGTAATATCATTCGAAATGTTCACCTTGTCGATAATTAATCAATTTATTAATTTGGCCTATAACTTATTGTCATTTTGTGGATATAATTATTTAGATTTAGTCACGTTCACCAATAATTAATTAATAGGGCTAATTGTCTTTGCGTTGGAGCTTATCCGTCGCCACAGACGGCACAGATAGCCTATGTGAATAACTTACAGAGCCAAAGAAATTCATGAACACTCATGAACATTTAGAAAGTCGGTTCCTGGTGTGAGCAGGGTGGCACACATTATAATTGTGAAATCCAAAGGGCATAATACTGACCCGTGGATTAGGATGGCGTTGATGACTGTGACAGGGGACGCAACTTCCTTGAAGTGATTTGAATTTCGACGTGCCAATTTTGATTGTTGAAAGAATCAAGGAACTCATTGCTGCTGGTAGGCCTATTTCATTTGTCTACTGCGGAGTGCTTGATAGAACCAAAGGCTTTGGCATATTACCAACCGCAGCAAACGCCTGATGGTGGGAAAGAACAGTCCTAGTCCTGGGAACAAAAAGATCAAAGCGATCTGCAGAAAGCATTGAACGAGATGTAGTTGCAGATAAAGACTTTTGCATAATGTTTGAGAGGTTTTTAGGGGCATTTCCTAGCTGTGCGTTGGAGATCAGAGAGAGGATCTTGTAGTGGATGCACGAAGTGATTGGTATCCAGTGCAATGCTTCAATCATAATAATAAAGAAATGGGAGAAATAGGCTTGTTTAGCAAAGAGATCCCGAGCCTGTGAAATTTTTAAGCATAGGCCCTACTACTGACTTGACGGGAGATGCATTTCAATGCATATGTTGGGCTTTTGAGTGTTTGTACTTTTCAGGATTGGATCCAGCTGGTCCGGGTTTTCAAGACCATGATTGGTCGGTTGGGTTGAACCCCAACTGCGCCGATCTAGTCGATAACATTCACACAAATGGGGAAATCATCTCCAAAATTGGCGCCGGAATGATGCAGCCCATTGGAGACATTGACTTCTATCCCAATGGAGGACGCAGCCAACCTGGCTGTCCCACAAACCAGTACGAAAGTCAGCCTCCCATAGTGAAAGATATCGTCACTTGCGAAAATCAATTCAACCAATGCAGTAAGAAATCAACGGCTGATAAATTTTTGCATATTTCAGTGTAAGTTGAAACAACAGGTAATTACTAAGCATTGCGCAACTATAATTATGGTCGTTGTTTTTTAAATAGGTAAACATAGGCCTACACGCCCTACCGACAGGGGCTACACCCACGAGACAGCGCCAAAACAATTAAGAGATCTACTTGCTGTATTGACTATCATATCTATTGATTTATCCGACAGAAATATCATCAACATAATTATTATTGTGCAAATTGGGGCAGCGGTTATAAGTGCAGCAGATAGACGCACAAAACAGCGGATCCAAAGTAGTACTTTTGTGTTCCTGAGCTAGTCAGAAAACTAATGGCCAAAAACAAGTAGGCCTAACATAACATAACAAGAGTTGTAAGCGGTTCAGAAGACGCTGCTGTGTTAGAACCACCTAACAGCCCAATTTTTCTTAGCTTCATCTCAAGCTCTGTACATGTAACTGTGTCCACCAGTGTTTTTGCCTATGTCAAAGGCTCCAGCCTTTTAGTGAAATGGTTTACTATAGGCTATGAATTACTTTTGATAATTCAAAAATAATACTAATAGGGTCAGAGGTTGTCGTCCATAGTCTGCTATTTTGTGTGATTTGTTATTCTTTGCATAGCATGTCCTCAGCTGTTGTGCCATGACAAACAGAACTTGGAGATATTATATCTAATGGTCTCATTAATTAATTAAGTGTAGGCCTATTATTAATTAGGCGAATAGCGTGCGTGAACTCGACTTAAATAAAACTAAGATAGACCTACATGATTGTATCTAGAGGTAATAATAGGTTTCTGTCTCTATTACAATATCGTTGTAATTTTTTAGCTGCAGACGTTTCGCCCGCTTGTAGTCATAGTCGGGTAACCGCTTTGTTCACCGAATCAATTCGTACGCCATGCTTTCTTACTCGCTTCCGTTGTTCAGACCAAGAAGATTTACCAGTAAGAAATAACCCCTCTGCTTATAGGCTTACTAAATGTTGGACCCGGCGTTGCTCGGGAAATTTAGGGTTTTCGACACTACTCTGGGGTAGCCTACTCAGCGTTGAGCGCAAAAATTTAGGCTTTTCGCCAACCCTCCACCCCCACCCTGCTTCCTCAAAACGCCAAACATGACCAGCCCTGCGGGGTGGGTGTGTGTGTTTTCCGGGAAATTTAGTGGTTTTGACACTACTCCCCATTCTCCTTTCTCTGTGGTTTCTGCACTGCATGAGAGTGCCTATCAATAGCTTGTTTAGGACTAACACAAATATTGCAGGCTGTCTGTTCTGTTAGTATAGTTAAGATTTCTGTGGGATTGTAGCATCTTAGCTTGGTCTAATATCCATCTCTGATTCGCTTTGTCTGCTCCTAGCCGCAGGTCCCTTTGTTCAATGTGTTACTTCTTGTTCCCGGGACTCGTTCCTCTCCAACACAGCTGCAGAGAAGCGTTGTTTCTGGTCCTATATGGCCTGGAACAAACTTCCTTCTATAACTAAAGCTGAACTGGTCAGCCCGTCTCCTCTGTTCAGCAAGCGCCGAAGGGAAGTTCCCTTTGTCGAGTCGAAAACGTTATTGGTGATTTTTATTTGTTTATACTGTAATGTTTTATAAAACTTTTATAAGAGCGACACAATAGCATCATTCCCCAGACCGTTTCTGTTTTTGCTTCTTAGTAACTTCATATCCGTTGCTTTGCTATTACAGAACTCTTGTACAGAGAATAAAGACGTTGTCCAGAGCATGGGTTTCAATGCAAATAAATACCCAGGCCGTGGGATCTTCTACTTGAAGACAAAGGCGTGTGCACCGTTTTGCTGCAAACAAGATTGACTTCAAAGAAAGAAGACAGCAGATATTAAGAAATAAAATTAATGTTGCTTACGCACAGGCATGAATATTCTGACAATAGTCTACTGTCTACAGTTCTTCTGCTTCTTCAAACATTTCTGCGGTTGTGTGTTAAAAATTTTTTTAATAACTTTGAGTAGCATATATTTTGTGGACACGATGACTTATCAACGGCTCTAAACACATCTGCTTTGCAACGTTAGATTGATATTTCATATTGGCCAAATAGCTTATAATAGTGTATATCGATTTATCTTATTTATTGACATTGCCCAATATATCCTGCTTCTGTTTCAAACATTTCTGCGTTTTAGAGTTAGATTAGGCTATAATTTCATAAAGATAGCCATAGTTTGTTTTGGCATATCGATTAAATGTTGGGTTTGGTGACTCTTTAGTCTGTACTTTTTTGTGGGGCGCGGTGGTGTAGTGGTGGCGTCATTGCCTTGGAGCCGGAAGGTTCGAGGTTCGAATCCATCTCGCCGCTTAAGGACCTTGGGCAAGTCCTTCACTCAGAATTGCTCAGCGCTTCGGCGTGAAACTCCGATGCAGTGTCCGCTCTGCATCGGGAGCGCCTCTGAGTAGAGAGAGCTTGAAGGGGCGCTATAACAAGTGCACATACAAACATACAAACTTTAGTTCTAATAAATCAGAACAACTTTCACGACGAACATGGGCACAAGTTCGTTACCATGAGCGCCCACACACAGGGGCAAGAGGGGGCAATTTCCTCTCCCCTGGAAATTTTACAGCTGTTTCTTAAAACACTACTTTTTATAGTACTACGCTTCTTCATTTTAGAGAATTTATTAATTAATTATGCTAATGATGAAATAAGTGAAACTAAGAAATCTACGTATAGAAACCTCCATAAAATGCGCATGATTTTAATTTTCTACCCTGCAGTGTTTTTCAAGCTCTTCTTAAAAACTGTAACCATGACTACTGGGTTCATCTGATACTCGGATCTTACACCATCCAATGCTAAATGACATCCACCTTGGCAGCTATTCTGCCCCTCCACCTCTCTGAAAATCAGACTCGAAACTATTTCTGACCACCATCTGAACAAAAATGAACAGTCATTTGACTCGATGAATAAGCGGCATGGTGCCTGCGATTGTCGTTCGAGTGGTGTTTTAGACGTGAACTTAGACATTACAGCTAAAATATAGAAGTAGGCCTATACGACCTAGACCTAACTAGAGGTAACTTGAATCAATAAACGATTGAAAAATAGGTGTCAGGTTTGCACAGTGGCGTAGCCAGGAATTTATGATGGTAGGGGCTTATGACCTGGCCGGATGCCCTTCCTGACACCAACCCAACAGTATTACAGTAAATAAAAAGGGAATAGTCAATAGTGTAAAAAAACGAATAAAGTAAGAAAAACAATTGTTACTACAAAAGATTGTTTTGTTTTTCTTATTCAAGTGGATACATAGACTTTTAAAAACTTTTTCTTAAACCAATGGGGTTTTACCCCTCCCCTCAATCTCCCGTGTCTACATGCCACTGGGTTTGCAGGGGTCAAGTGGACTGATTGCACCCCTTCAGGAACCTATATTTCAACTACTACTTTTTTCTTAACAATTTTATTTGCACAAAATAAGCTATTTATAATAAAGATAATAAAAAGTGAACCTGAGAAATATACATTAAAAAGGTATGTGAAAGCCACTCATGCATTTTCCTAATTTCCTGTTTTGCATTTTTCAAGCTCTTGCTACAAAAGTTTTAACAGTGACCATCGTGCTTTGTCCCTCCTGCAAAATGTCTGCGGGGGCCCATGTAGGCCTACTCATAGTCTTCGCGTGAGGATTTGCTTTCTTAGAACCAGTCTTGATTGTGTAAATTAATAACTAAAACCAGGTTTGATTTACATGTAAATGCTAATAAGAACCTTTGCCTACAATTTCTCAACGAAATTTTAATTGAAGATTCAAGCGCAAAAATATTTGATAGACTAGGCTACAGTAGCGGAACTAGGCCTAAATAGCGTTTAGAGACGACACAAAATATAATCAATCCTAAAATTGCAACGCATAAATGTTTAAAGCAGTAAGCAGAACTATGTGGTAGCCTATTTAAAACGATAAGCCTACCTGAAGTTTTGTTTAATTAGAATCAAGCACTGCAACGCAGAAAAGGTCTACTTGAAGCATTATATAGGTCCTAGTAGGCCCTATTAATTAACATGTTGAAGTCCGTAGTTCTATGCATACGGCATTCATTTCGCAATTTACGCCTCCTTGCTTCTTCAACATCAATTTTGTGGGCAGCAGTACGGTCCACATGCTTTTGTCTTTAAGTAGAACATCCCACGAGCGGGATACTTGTCTGCGCTGAAGCCCATGGTCTGGATTGTGTCGTTGCTCTCAGTGCATGAGTCCTGCAGCAGCAAAAACGACGAATTGAAGTAACAACACAATTAATAAAGATGGAAACAGCATATTAACTTAGGCCTAACTCTGCTATTGCGTAATTCTTAACAGATCTAACTTCATTTTAGCAAAACATAGACGAACATTTGTAGGGAAGAACTCTTCCCTATCGTTTCCGAACCATTCTGGGGGATGTCCTTTAATTCTGCTCAGCTATTCCTGACTCTTTCGAGCCTTGATTGCAGATAGCCTACTGTAAATACCTTAAACTTTGGTTATTGCCATACTTGGATGCCCCTTACCATTGATTGCATATAGAAACCTGATGCTTTATTTCACTTTAATTTTCTTACTGACCTTTAAACTTCTATTCCGAAATATATGCTGTGTCTCGAACAATTGCAAAATCTCACATGACAAAATGCCATGAGTTTAAGAGAATAAAAAGTTTGTGCCAAAAAACTGTCAACTCCGTCGACTTAGGGCCTACCCCATTTCCCTTGATATTTTAGATGTTTTCTAGTCCCCATGATAATCTGGTGCCCTGCGTTTAACTTAAGAGTAAGGTAAACTGGGGTAACTTTGACACATTTTTTGAAAAAATCGCTGTGTCATCGTTGCCATTATTGCAAGTTCATGTACATTATTTATTTTGCATAGCTCCACAGTTCAGGACATTCATTTTAATTCCATATTTGCCATATTAATAGGCCTATAAATAACCACTTGCTTGTATCACCTCCTCTAGTGTCAATGTTACCCCATATCTGGGGTAACATTGACATCTCTAACATCAAGGCAGTTTCGTATGCTACAGTTTAAACGTAAGCTTACTTTAGATATGTGGAGTTTACGATTAAAATGTCTAATACTGAGCACCAGATCCTAGTTCTCTAACTTCAGACAGACAAAAACGATGTCAATCTTACGGGTGTGTTATTTTCATCCGAACATTTGAAGCGAGTAAGAAAGCATGGCGTAAGAATCGATTCAATGAAGAAGAAAACGGCCCGGGTATGACTACAGGAGATCGACGGGTCTGTCACTAGAAACAAATTACAAAGAAATTACTATTAGGCTTACTAATAATAGAAACATTATTGTTGCGTTTGAAACCATGGGACATATGAATAGGATGTAGTTGACATGTTTGGCGCAATATTATTATTATTGTCCATTAGGTAGCACAGCCGATATTTTACCATCAGGAATTCAATTCTTTAGTTGTGCAGCTTTCTCATATTAAAAAACGCCTTCCTCGTTGAAGATTTAAAATCTGGCCATAGGCTACTCACTATGTAACTAGCAATTATTGTAATAATATTAGCCTATTATCTTGACGTTTAAGACTCTCATGACATTGTATTAACTCTTTGGATGTGCACAATTTGTGAGCGAAATGCTGAAGAAATCAAGGAAGAAGACTAATGTGTGGTTTAGAGAAGTTTGCAGGTTGAGTCGGATGACTTTATGAACACATCTGGGGCGCGGTGGTGTAGTGGGTACGTTCGTCGCCTTGCAGCCGAATGGTTGCAGGTTCAAATCCACCTCAAGTCGCCGCATCGGAACCTAGAGAAAGTCCTTCACTCGCAATTGGTCAGCGCTTCGGCGTGCCACTACTATGCTGTGTCCGCGCTGTAGTCGGGAGCGCCTCTGAGTAGTTAGTTTGAATGGGCGCTATAACAAGAGGCACATACAAACAAACATTACTTTGAGTTGAGAGTTCTTTTTGGAATTGGTGTTGCCACGTTGGTGGAACTAAACGAATCGACTCAAACGTGGTTTCGGGCTTCTCTTTATTTAAGAGCTTTCCTGTGGAGCTGCAGGTGAGACGTTATTTTGAAATTGTCGAGTAGGCCTAATGGTTCAATAAAACTTACCTGTGGCCACATCTAGCGTGACGTCTGAAAAGAGAAAGATACAACAACATGAACAGCGACGGATTATGTTAGACTAAACGTGATATCGTACAAGGTGCAGTTTTTGTTTCTATTTGAAATTTGTCAAACCTCTGACTCAGGTTGCTTACAGAAATAAGCCTGAACAGAACAGGAGAACCTCCTCACTATACGGACCAAATTGTGAATTGGAAAAAGGATCTACAAAGATCTTGATGTTTTTGAAATGTAATTGACGAAAATTTAAATGTAGGCCTAGCTGTCAATATTGACTCTTTTACATAAAATTTACGTTTCCAGTAGATTCAAAATCATTTAATGATATTGAATCTACTGGAAACGTGGTAATTCCTACTAAATGTAGTAATTTCCTTATTTTTTGAAGAGAATCGACCTGGCAGCAAATAGGCCATAATTGGTGAATGCAATAAGCTTATAAGAGAGTCCATCGGGACTGCTTTAACTTGACGAGACCATGCCCTCTATTTGCGAACTTCACCAAGCTGCGGCTTAAATTACATTGGACCGTGATCCACCAGAATCGCATTTCGTGCGGTGCCCGGTAGGCTATAGTAGGCGGCTACCTCTGGTATAGCCATGGGCGCCCGCAGAAATTTTTGCAGGAGGAGGCAAAACCCGATGGTCACTTTTGCGGACTTGATATGATAATTTTATAGCGCCGGTGAATAAGCTGGTCTTCCTGACGTGGCATTTGTGGGCGCTGAGAAATTCTTGAAGATTTACATTACATTACATTACATTTACACTTAAACTATTAGATTTCTTTGCGCAAAAGAGTAGTAGGCCTAATAGTAATAGTAATGACGATGATAATGATGATGACAATTTTTCAATCCCGAATGCTCATCGTAATCATATTGATGTGGGCTATCTCAGAGACACTAACGACGATAACGACAATATAATCAGTAGCTCCAAGTTGTTTAAATTTAAAACAAAATATGCAAAGTCCAAGCAGATTTCTTACTGCATTTCTCGAGTTTGTTGTCGCATGTAAAGAGATCTTTCCCTATGGGAGGCTGATTTCCGTACTGGTTTAAAATGCATCCAGGTTGGCTGCGTCCTCCATTGGGATAGAAGTCAATGTGTCCATTGGGCTGCATCATTCCGGCGCCAATTTTGGGAATGATTTCCCCATTTGTGTGAATGTTATCGACCAGATCGGCACAGTTGGGGTTCAACCCAACTGATGAATTCTGAAAAAGCGGACCAGCTGGATCCAATCCTGAAAAGTCCAGACAATCGATATTGAATTGGGAAGAGAAATAACTAGATATCTGAATTGCAAAAATGCTCCACTCATTACAAGCCAGCAGTGTTTGCAAATAATCCGTAGTCCGTACAGAAAGTCAAATTCAGGATTGTGTTGCGGCATTCGTGGCCACTAGCTTGTTATTATTATTCCTCAATAACGGACTTGGGGCGGCGATATTATCCATTCATCTACAAATTGATTAAGGTTCAATTAGTTAACGAGAAAGCATTGTAATCTCTAAATTCAAGAGCGCCACGCGAAAGCCAAACGCAGGGCACCAGCTTATTCACGAGCGCTGAGAAGCAATTCGAATGATAGGCTATTTAAAGTTGATCGAAATGTGAAATCCTACCAGTTATCCTTCCAAACTGTCCTTGTTGCCCCGCTTGACCGCAGACGTGGCATCCTAAGCTCGCTCCGATGCAGTACATAAGGGCCTTAGACGATTTTCCCTTGTTAATCGTGTTATTGGAAACGGCGGCAATCTCTCCACCAACGACTCTCGTGTTTGAGGCACACTGAGGGTAATCGAAATGTTCCGATCCACCCCTCCAAGTGACTAAGATCATGTTGTAATTCCCCTGTGGAAGAATAAAATCAGTTTTGAGATACGAAATAAAACTAGCTTTTGGCGTGTGTAGGCCTATCTGGAAGATTATTCGACTAATCTAATGATGCTCTAGTAGATCTGATTGGGTCTGTTTATGAAACCATACTTTACTACTATTAAAAAGTTACTACTACTGCTACTACTACAACAACAACAACAACTACTACTACTACTACTATTACTATTACTAGGCTACTACTACTAAAACTATTACTACTGCTACCACCACTGCTACTACTACAGCTACTACCACAATTCCCACCAGAACTATAGGCTACTACTGCTGCTGCTGCTGCTACTACCACTACCACTACTACTACTACTACTACTACTACTACTACTACTACTACTACTACTACTACTACTACTACTACTACTACTACTACTACTACCACCCCCACTACTGCTGCTGCTGTTACTGTTTCTGCCACTGCTGATGCTCTAGCGCGGTAGTGTAAAGGTATGTTCGGTGCCTTGAAGTCGGAAGGTTGTGGATTCGAATCTTCCTCAAGTCGCCGCGTTAGGAACCTAGGACCCTGAGCAAGTTTTTCACTCGCAATTGTTGGCGACATAGTTGTAAAAAACGTTTTTTTCCGTTTTTTATCCGCTCCCAAAAAACGTCGTTTTTTTCGTTTTTTTATTTTTTCCATCGTTTTTTATCGTTTTTTATTATTTCTTTATCTTTATTTATTCATTTACTTTCTGTTATTATTTTTTTAATTTTAATTTTTTCTGTTAATTCCTTATGTTTTCCGCCAACACTCAAGAATTCAGCTAACTAAAGTCATTATTTCATCGTTTAACATAATCATTTAAGAGATAGCCTGTGTGTAGTAGGTCCCTAATCAAGGTTTTCAAGGTTAAAATGCGGTTTTAGATGTAGCAAAGTCAAATTATTTTCCGTTTCCGTTTTTTATCGTTTTTTGTCGTTTTTTATTATTTTGAAAAAAACGTCGTTTTTTACCGTTTTTTATTCTGTTTCCATCGTTTTTTACATCTATGGTTGGCGATATACTCAGATTCCGCGCAGCAGTCGGGATCACCTCTGAGTAGCAATCTGACGGGGCGTTGTAACAGGTACTCATATAATTAAACATACATTCATGCATAAATACATACATGTACATACATACACACATGCATACATGCATGCATA
>OX243815.1:41243458-41318458 GCA_945859605.1 Lumbricus rubellus | reverse complement strand
AGGGCTGTTTTAAGGAATTTTTTTAAGTGCACAATTCCTTTTTCTACCATCCTTCATGGTAAATTACATCCAATCAGAGGACAATGACCATTTTTTGCTAGTTTTAACTGTACAAAAGTGCTTCTTCAACTGCACAAATCCATAGGCCTTCGTGAGATTCTTGTTAATGCGCTTTATAAATGATCATATACATATATAGGCCTACATACATTTAGAACTGCACTGTTTGTGTATAGGCCTACAACTGCACGTTAAAAAAGTCATGAAAAAGCTATTCTATTTCTTAACACAGCCTAGCGCAGAACAGGACGTCACCATGGCGCGTCATTAAGTCTTATAGCTCAGTCAAACCCATAGGCGTACGAGGCGGGGGTGCAGGGGGGGCAATTGCCTCCAAATTCGGGCAAGTTTGGTGGTTTTTTCGGGCAAAACAAACACCCAAACGACTAAAAAAAAAAAAGTTGTCAAGTTTTGGGCAAGTCTGGTTTTTCGGGCAAAAATAGTCGCAGACGACTAAAAAAATCTTTTTGGCCGGATAAATTTCTCGGGCAGAAGTTCAATCTTTGCCCCCCCACTTCTGAAACCTCCCGTACGCCTATGGTCAAACCTGGTTATTAAGTTGAAGAATAATTGGAGCAAACATCGATTTCCAATTAAACTGAAATTTACATCGACATTCTGGCGTCTAAAATTGTTAAATACATAGGCCTATACATAGGATGAGTTTTATGTATTTGAACTCGACATGAATCCTTCATAGGGCAACCGATCGACAGGACCTGGTATTGGCAATAACGTACACGTAGCCTATTATAGCCCTACATCCGGAGGACATTAGATGATTGCAGATGCCTCGACCAGAGGGCGACGGGTATTAATATTAAATTCTGTCTGTCGCCAGGGACTGTCCTTGTGGCGACAACTGGTTGTAAAACACTTCTACATCGGGTCAATTTAATGTAGGCTGTAATTATTATTATTAAAACTTGAAGTTTGCTCCAAATGAGCCGATTTGTTAGTGGAGCAGGCATAAAAAAAAACAGAACAAATATAATTTTTCAGGATTCTGTGCAACATAAACTTCGGAAAGAACTCCGAATATTGAATACCACTCAAACGACTTTTCTGTATCTAACAACAGAATTAGGCCTATTATATAGGAAGTCTCCGTTCTGCACAGGTTCAACGGCTGTGTGATTCTGACAAATAAAGACGGTGTCGAAAGCATGAAACCGATTTAATATTAGACCTACAGCTTTTTCTCGAACAGAGTAAAACCATTAAACCAGTGGTTCCCAGTTTTTTTAAAACTTTAGGGCCACTTTTCATACGTTTGATGGACACTTCTTCTTAGTTGAAGGACATTAAGGGCCCACAAGACTAAAATATAATTGACTAAAAGAATATAGGCCTAGAATTGTTATAATTGAATAAAAGTAGAATGTCTGACGTTATTTATAGGCGTCAGAATAAAATAGTCTGCACTGGAAAATAATTAGGCCTATGTGTTCCTTCCTGTCCAAATTGTCAACTTTGTGATATAGGCTATTTTTGTTCATTCTTTGAGGGATGAGGGCCATTATTGAGACATGGCGGGCCACTTTTTGCCCGCGGGCCACGGGTGGGAACCACTACATTAAAGCATAGGCCTACAGTCTACGCTAACAACTAGGCCTATTATATTTTGCGTTTCGCAAGAAATGGGCCTAACTATAAATTGGCCTTCACTACCATTTCCTGTACTTTTGTAGGCCTAAATTATATTTTAAGACCGTTCTGTATATGCTACTTGCTAAGTTTGAATCGCAATCTGACATCAGTCTATTTGTTTATTTATTCTGAAAACAAATTTTTTTAACGGAATTTTTAAACGATGAAGTTTCCTTTAATATTTGGTTCTCGATAATGACACAAAAACTTAAGATGATACATGTAGGAGCTAAACATAATATTCACGAATAACCCGTTTTATAGTCTTCATTAGGCCTTAGGCCCACGTAAATAGGTTAATTACGTGATCGTATGGACAAAGATAAACAAAAAACGTCGGCAGCATTAAATTTAAAATAATATTCAAGCGACGACTATTATAGGCCTATACAACAGATCTTGTCAGTCCGTAGATTGCTCCCATTAGTACTTTGATGTAGTTGAGTGTCTGCAAAAGAAAACAAACACACACACACACTTAGTCTAGTCTTCATAGTACAGTGCAAACGCGTAATAATATTATTCTAACTCAGTGCCGTCCAACCTTTTTGGCACCATGGGCCGCAAAAGCTATAATTCGTTCAAGTCGACCACTGACTTTGTCCTTTACTTCATTCTACACAAAGTGAAAAGATTTAGTGAGCTCTGGCGGGCCACTTGAAATCTTCCCGCGGGCCGCATGCGGCCCGCGGGCCGCACGTTGGACAGCACTGACTGATAAACTTCTAAGACGCTAGTTTAAGGACGGTGTACTCTTCGCACGGGCACTGGTTAAGAACCAGGGATGGCTTTGATACATAGATGTAAAAAACGATTAAAATGAAATTATAAAAAAACGGTAAAAAACGACGTTTTTTCAAAATAATTAAAAAACCACAAAAACGATAAAAAACGGAAACGGAAAATAATTTGCCTTTGTTACATGTGAAACTTCATTTTAAGCTCAAAAACCTTCCTTATGCAAGTTTATCTTAATCCGCAAATATGTATTCTTAAATGATGACTTAAACAATTACATAATGACACTAGCCTATAGTTAGCTGAATCTTTGAGAGTAAGCCTACGGTGAAAACTTATGAGACAAAAATTAAATTAAGGAAAATAATTATAGACAGCAAATAAATAAATAGCCTACAGTTACATAAAAAAAATTTAAAAAACGATGGAAAAATTTAAAAAACGTAAAAACCACGTTTTTTCAGAGAGAATAAAAAACGGAAAAAACCGTTTTTTACAACTAGCCTATGCTTTGATATAACGACAGTTTTTATTCGGCTGAATGAACCTTCAACCAACGACTCTGCCTTTATCGTTGAAAGAGGATCTTTAATGTAGGCTATTTCCAAAGAGCAAAGTGGCCTTGTGAGTTATTACCCTGTTTATCCTCACCTCACTTTGCTAAGTTTGCTTTGTCGTTAGTTACTCATGCATCCTATTTATTGAGCTCGACTTTATGTTGCTTGATATTGCCTAATAACTCACCGTAGGCTATACATGTAGGCTACCTTAGGTCTATTATACTGTAGGGCATAGCTACATTTCGTCGCCAAAATTAATATCATTTGCGGAAACGAGAAATCAATCTGAACCTGCGAACAGTGTGTGAATACGAAATGTAGGCTACCATGTCTCTAGTTAAAAGGCCCTAGCATGACAAAAAATAAGAAGGCTTCTATTTCTACTACACTGACCTCCCTATGCATAACGCATTAGCAATCCTTTGTAAATGGCGTTCACACACACGCCAGTGATTTTCCATTTCGCATGACTTTTCGTGTTTCTAAAATCGTACGCTGTGCGAACACGATCATCGCAGTCTTAAGTCCTTGTATTCATTCGTGATTATAACTGAATGTTTAGGCCTACATAGCGACACTTGAGAGCAAAGTCAGCGAACTAATCAGAGGCTTTCTCTGTGCTAGCCTGTAGGCCTATGCCCTATGACAGGGCTGTTCTAAGGAATTCCTAGAACTTACACAAGGCCGTTTCCAGGATTTGATTGGGAGGGGGGGTTTCTTCTGGAGAGAATTTCTGACGACCTACTTTTTAGTAGCCGGAAACGGCTTTTTTACCATTTTCGCCCAATTTCGTGTCTTTTTTATTATGAGCTAATGAGTAATGAATGCATTCTATTATTTTTTACATTTTTCATTTTGGGGGTGTTCTCATGGTTTTATTTCATGGTTTTACCTTATGCGCTAGTAAATACGTTATATTATTTTTGCATTGTCCAGTTCGGGTGGTGTTCAAACACCCAAAACATCACCCTAGCTACGGCCTTGAATAGACTATACAATTATCTGAAGTAATGAAGTTTTCGTTAACGTTAACTATAACTAAAACGTACATAGTTAATTAACAGAATCGTAACTAATAAACAACTGAAAATTAGCTGATCTGAATTATATTCGCGGATGGTTGACCTACCATTTGATGGAACATGCAGAATATTATTATTATTATTATTATTATTATTATTATTATTATTATTATTATTATTATTATTATTACTATTATTATTATTATTATTATTATTATTATTTTCGCGGATGGTTGACTTACCATTCGATGGAACATGCAGAATATTATAATTATTATTATTATTATTATTATCATTATTATTATTTTTTTTTTTTTTTTTGCCCCGAGGTATTTAGGATCCCTCAGGGACTTATTACTAACTACGTGTTTAAAAACCAGTCCATTATTATTATTATTATTATTATTATTTTCGCGGATGGTTGACATACCATTCGATGGAACATGCAGACGGTTTCATCCTCGTCTTCACCGTTGAAGCAGTTCTTCTTCCGGTCACAGAGGTCGTGGTCATCGATGCAGATCATGGCACCTTGGTCATCCGGAGTGGGACAGAAGAACAATCGGTGACCATCCTCACTGAGTGGACATTCTGGTGCAACAACAAACGGTCAGATCGGTTCACGTAGAGATAAATCATATCCAATGCAATTTAATCCAATCTAATATAATCCAATCTAATCTAATATAATCCAATCTAATCTAATTTAATCCAATCTAATCTAATTTAATCCAATCTAATCTAATTTAATCCAATCTAATCTAATTTAATCTTATCTTATCTAATCTCAACGACTACAACCGAGTCAACAAAATTAATAAAGTAATAGAATTATGGCAACGTTAGGCTACTTTCTCAAGTTTGTCAAGCCTGATAGAAGTCCAATGGGTGCGTAAACTAGCCTACATGCTTTAGAGCTCCAGTAGGGGGTGGGGAACATAAGAAATCTACCATACAAATAATCGCTTATGTAGGCCTAGCTGATTATAATGATGGATGAGAAAAGATTATCTCTATTATGATGATGATAATGATGGTGGTGGTGGTGGTGGTGGTGGCGGCGGTGGCAGCGGCGGCGGTGGTGGTTCGTAATTATATAACAATGATGATGACGACGAAAGCTCTGTGCATGTTATCTGCATTGCATAAATAATTTAATTATATTAACCTATTTTTCCGTCGTTGTTTTCTGCGGCGTGTGTTTCGTGGTGTTCATCGTCCCTGTTGACTGGATCTGGATGTGGAATCGGAATGTCCATTCGCTTCAGCCTCGTTGTTCTCATCCAGTCCCTATCCACCACGTCCTTCCACAACCCTTCCTCCAATCCATCGAAGCCTCTTTCCATCTCCACATGCCTTAGTAACCGTCCTCTGCTACCCAGCACCAAAGAAACCCCGACTAGAATCGTGGCGAACAAAAGAATCGTCTGTGCTGGTATTCCGTTATTCATCTTATTGCAGGCGGCGTCGACGTTACAGTGTACTCGCGACTTCTTTGTTCTCATGCACCGGCGTCCTGTGTTTTATAGCGCCGCATTTTGTAAGAGGACGGAAATAGAAAACTTGCGAAAGCACTTATCGGTGAAGACGTCTGACCTGTCAATTGGAAAGACTATATTTAGTTTATCCCTGTACGTAGCCTATGTATATTTATAACGTATTGCCTATGAAAAGAATAAGGCCTACATACATGTACATCATGAGCGGATAGAATCCCATTTATCTATTTTTAATTAATTTAATCCTCACTTATTAAAGTCTGTCATTCACTCTTTAATTCACTCCATCATCATTGATCCATCACTAGGGGCCTAAATGATTGACTGACTCACCAGCTCGTCCAATTAATTATTATTATATTATTATTAATTATTCAATCACCAATCAATAAGTCAGTTTCAATCAATTAGAGTCAAGAGGCCTGATGAATAAATTCGCCTAATTTGCACGGCCTAAAATTATTTTTATGTAACTCCTTTTTACACGGTGCACGCACTGCACAGGGTTGCAAACCTATCGAAACGCTATAAAGTTCTATTAGCCTAGGCTACTAGCCTACTTTAATCGCACCTATAGACTGGAAGAGTAGGCCTATACTAGGCCTTTGGAGGCTGATGCAGAACGACCGAAAAGGACAGGTGCCCGTGACACTGGCACCGCACTGTCCGTCTTCAAAATCACTTCCAGTTGTTGTCGAAGAAAGTCCGGCCACGCAATAATTATCACAGCTGACGAATATTTACAAGTGAGATAACAACATCGTAAACAGCAGACGAGTGTATTTCAGTGAGAAGGAAATGAGAGGATCGGCTGCGATGTTTATAGCTCTCTGCGCTGCCCCGAACGTAGGAGCAAGCATATAGACTTACCTCTTGGAACGGCTCCATGCATGGACAACCCTTACTGTCAATGGTCCTTACTTAGGTCAGAGCACTAAGTTTGCTGAACGTTGTAAGCACAACGACCCAAATAACACAAAGTCGGTGCTTGTTACGTCTTGGAACCCGGCCGTGCACAGCCTATAGATCTGATGGAACGTCACTGGACTGGATAGCCTATAGACTTCCGTGGGCAGTAGCATATAGGCTAGACAAGCTGACCAAAATTAATTTGGTTAAGAGTCGATCGTGACTTCGTGTAAGGGCGGATCGAATTCAGGTCGTTATTAAATGCATTTAACATTTGACCGGGAACCCAACTTTCAAGGGAGAAGCGCATAGGTGTAGGCATTCGCTTTTCAATCAAAATTATTAATCAGTCAATCGAATCAATCCATCAATCAACCATGCCGCAGACAGTAAATCAACCAGCCAGTCAATCAACCAGCCAGTCAATCAATCATCAGTCAGTCAATCAATCAATCAGTCAATCAATCATTCAATCAATCATTCAATATAGCCTAAATTTATTCGATTGCGCGATTCATTGATTCATCGAATTCCTTCCTATGGCCTATCATTAATTCGTTCCGAACAGCGGCGGATACAGATGGGGCAAATCCGGTCATACCCCCACCCCCAAATGAAAAGCTTTATAATTTTCAGCCGCTATTCTGGCGGGCGAATGGACGTGCCCCCACCCCCTACAGGTTCGATGATGCAACGGGAAGACGTGATAGAGAGGAAAGACGGAAGACATGTAGCGCATGACAAAAAAATCATAAGCTTATTTTGACGGGAGAATGGTTCTTTTTTAAGAAATGGTCTGTAAAAGGTGATCAGCTTTTCTTACGGGCAAAGTGGCATCTGTTTTTCCGAGATTTGGACCAAACGACTAAAATAAGGTCAAAAGGCTGACCAAAGACTTTAAAACTTTGACCCCCTCGAGCAGGGGCGCCGTTAGGCGTACGCACTTACGCAAGTGCGTACAGCGGGGAAAGGCCCAAAATTTTTTTTACAAATTGTAAATTAAAGAATTAAAGCGTGAAATATTATAAGCGATGAAATTCTATTTAATCTATTATCTGGTGATACCTCATAATCGCCAGTAGGCATATACGGCAGGGCTTAAAGTGTGTCAGGACGGTCATTGACGGCGTCCAGGCACTTATTTTCGAGGCTGGACGCCGTCCTGCCACTTATTTGGCCAGCACTGCCTGGACGGTCGTCCATGACTGCATGGACGGCGTCCATGCAGTTACGGACGACCGGCCATGACTGCCTAAAAATGGCTCCATTTGAGGTCGACACAGCCAAAAATGCGCTGGTCGCTGGGGCTCCGCCCCAGACCCCGCTGCGGGAGCTTACGATAAAGACAAAAACCTTTCTATTTTACACTAACATTTTGATTTCTATTGTTTCTAATCTCCCTTCAAAATTCAACCTCTCCTCCGTTTGCACTCACCTCTGCTGCTTTCCATTCACGACTGAAACCCTAACTCTTCAAGCTATCCTATCCAGATGCCAATCAGTTTTTATCACCCAACTACCACCATCACCGACAACCACCATGCTGTCTCCTCGGCTTGACCTCCCCGGATTGTGACCTGGCACCGGACTTGATTTGATATAGCGCCGGTGAATAAGCTGGTCTCCCTGACGTGGCTTTTGTGGGTGCTGAGAAATTCTCGAAGATTTACATTACATTACATTATCCTGGTAGTATAGCTTGCGACACTAAAAAACCACTTATTTTTGAAGTTTTCGCGACTTTGTCGTTCACAAATAGCTGGCAAAAAAGCCTTAAAATGGCTCAATTTGAGGTCGACACAGCCAAAAATGCGCTGGTCGCTGGGGCTCCGCCCCAGACCCCGCTGGGGGAGCTTACGACGCTCCCTCAGACCCCCTAGTCGGGACGGGCTTCGTGCCTTCGGCACTCGCGTGTTCGCGCCTTCGGCGCCGCCACTGACGACCAATTACAATACAGCGTCCTGGCACTTCTTTTTTTAAACTTTAAGCACTGATATACGGTATATAGGCCTATATATAATATATATATTATATATATATATATATAAGCTCGTATCGACCGCTGTTCGCTTCATATTATTTTGTGCAAGTTGTGCGTACAGAAAAAAAATCCTGGCGGCGCCGCTGCCCTCGAGTATTTCTGTATCCGCCCCTGATTCCGAACCGTATGAATAGGCCTAAATTTTTCATTCACTCCTTTCTTTGATTGCTCGTTCCTTCTATAATTCGCTCCCCGACAAACTAGTTTTAGGCCTAGGCCTAAACGTATGGTCGTCCAAGAAGGAGAGCAAATAAATCTTATAGGCCTACATGTAGGACTAGGCCTAGGCCTATTCATCACTCGAATGTCGACGAACGAATCCAAAACAGACTTAGCATCTAAAATTAATACCCTGGTTATTTTTTTACAACAGCCTGCACCATAAACGCCACTTCTTCTGTGAGAAGAGTACGCCTATATTAATTGTCATGCCCTGAATTTAATTTATAAGTTTCTTTATTGGATGCAAATGTAGGCCTATAATAGCTATAGAAGGCTACTCGATCATGACCAGGGTTAGGGTTGTCAGATCGTCGCGAGTTGGGCTACTTTTGTTGTGATCTCGCGACAAAGCATTACTGAAATCAAGCAACCCAGTCATGACATGAATCTTTAGGCTAGCCCAATGTGCTAAGCTGTAGCAATCCAAAATAAGTGGTGGTTGGTACACTGGACCTAAGAAACTTCGCCACTGGTTGTTCTCTGCCAGTGCCAGTCCCAAGCCTGGATAAAGGAGGGCGACACTAATCATCTCTGATATGCCAGTGTCGTTAAACATGACATTGTAACAAGCAAGTGGACCTAGGCTAATCATGACTTAGCAGCCCAAATGCCATAATTAATAGACTACAAGGAGCCAGGGCTAAACGTGCGTTATAAATATTGCCGACATTATTTTAAAGATGACTCAAGATGTTGAACTAAGTGCAAAGCTAATGAATTCATTGGGTGCGGCTGACAAGTCGCACGCAGCGCTCTATTTTAGCTGAGTCGTTGGCAACCATATTTTTTATACAAGCACATAGTCTTCAGGATAACCCGGTTTTCGAATTCATTAGTTTTGCACCAGTCTCCCAACAAGCAATAACATCAACAGAGTAAAAAAAACAATGCAACATTTCAGGGCTCTTGTAAAGAATTTATTTTTGAACTGCAAACTTCCTTCCCTGCCTTCATGGTAAGTTACTCCCGAGCGGGGGGACAATGAACATTGTAACTTTTAACAGTACAAAAGTTTTTACGCTACAAAATCCATTTGGAACTGAACAAGTTGTGTAAACTGAACATTAGACAAGACACTAGAAAAGACCCAATATATTGGACTCTATAATTATTTGATGTAGTGACCGCAAGCTTGTACACAACACCAGCGGCATTGTGGTTACAAATAAATTTCAACATCAGTTCCTAATGCCAGTTTAGTATAATTTTGGCAGGCGATGGATACAAATAAATGTTCGCTATTGCCTCGGTCAATTGCAAGGCTTATTGTAGCACCTCTGATGCATATAAGGTTCATTTAAATATTCATGCCCATAGTTACAATAGTCCGAGACTTAAAATGCAAAACTGTGTTTACTTTGAGGAAGTTTGACCACAAACACCACTAAAAAGTCAAATCACTTGCAGGCCTACTTAAATGCAACAAACAGGAGGGTCAAGTATTGTAATGTATACATTTCTAAACAGTGGCACTTGTGCATTAGCCCCACTTAAGTTACTATTTACAGAACTGCTTCTACTTGAGCAGTCAACCTGGTCTGTCAATGGGTTATACTTTAAAAAACCCAGAATAGTTGTTTTGCAAACAGTAAAGAACAAAATACAACAAAAACGCCTCTTTTTTTAGCAAAATAAAACACAACAATATTATACAGCACATCAGTTTCTGCCGTATCTTGAAAACTTTAAAATCAATTAACAACTTATCGAGATTACAAAACAAATTAATATCACAATTAAAAAACACAAGATTGTCCAGAAGCAAATTAATGGTTAAGTTCAACCTTATTTAGGTTGGTGTTCAATGTAACAACTTTAAAATTCTAACTGATTCCCTGCTTTCAGTTTGATAGCAAAACATACCTGATAGAACATAGGACAGTTTTTAGTTAACAAACTCTCCATGCAACATTGTTACATATCCTTCAGCTGAGTGTTAATGAGAAAATCTTAAGCGAACATTAAAGCAGGAATGAATATCAAATCACCCTCAAAGAAAGCAGACATAAGCAGCAGTTTAAAAAATCCACAACAAAAAAACACTCGGTTCCATCTATAAAATGATTTGTCACACATAATTCCAAAACAAATAAACGAATTCCAAAGCAAATAAACGCTGCTTGTCAATAAATAAAAAACCACCGGATAACTGTGCCACACAAAAACTCCTGTGCAACATCATCATCAAAAAAACCGAAACAGCTTAACAACTTAACTCAAAGTCGGATCAACCAAGAAGACGTGATGCACAGCGTCAACCTGCTCTTGGCTTAGCAGATCGCTTGCCTTCTCCTCTAGGCTTCTTTGCCAGACTCTGGCTCTTATTCAGCTCCTCGTACAAGACTCCAGAATCGGACAGGTCACTCAAGGCCACCTGATCCCAATCTGCCGGCGTCAAGCCGCTACTAGGACTACTCAGCGGACTGCTCAGCGCTGGCATAAAGACGCCCGCTGTGCCCCGTCGAAAGCTGCCCCCTCGAACTCGAACCCCTCTGCCTCTCTTTGCTTCGCCGGATCCCAGGAAGTCCTTGAAGAGAGTCAGCATGGACTCAGTGCCAGGCGGTTCGGTTTTCAGAGGAAGTCCAAATTCAACCGAGTGGTTGGGTCTGAGTTCTGTGTAGAACTCTGGCTGCCCCCGTTTCCGAGCGCGGCCTGGCATCCCTCTGCTGCTTACGCCCTCACCACGTTTCTTATTTGGACCCCGGCGTCTTTTCACCTTTGGATCCTGCTCTTGATTGCTGACTGGATCTTGCCCCTCACTCAGACTGACAACAAATCGCGGCTCACTTATCGGATCCTTCGTATCGATCTCGTTTGGATCTTGCACACCGCTCACGTCTGGATCAATGCCCTGAGTTTCACTTTGATCCTGCCCTTGTTTCCCGCTTACAGCTTGATCATATCTCTTCTTCGGAGTTGGCCGTTTGCTCACACTTGGTTCAAAGCCCTGACTCACACTTTGATCTTGCCTTTGTTTCTCGCTTACATCTTGATCATATCTCTCCTTTGGATTTGGCCGTTTACTCACATTTGGTTCAAAGCCCTGACTCACGCTTTGATCTTGCTCATGTCTTCCGCCTGCATCTTGTTCACATCTCTTCTTTCTATTTTGCCATTTCCTCACGTGTGGTTCGAAGTCCTGACTCGCAGTTGGATCTTGCCAATGTGTCGCCTCTGGACCATGGCTTTGTTTCTTCATTTCATCCGTTTTATCATCTGCATCGCGACAATGAATCTTGTTCACAGCTTTCCATTGCATCTCGTTGAGATCCTGCAACTGAACCTCTTTCGGTTCCTGCCATTGTACCTCCTTTGCCTCTTTTGGTTCTTGCCATTGTACCTCCTGTAATTCTTTTGGTTCTTGCCATTGTACCTCTTTTGGTTCTTGCAATTGCACCTCCTGTACCTCTTTTGGTTTTTGCCCTTTTACCTCCTGTACCACTTTTGGCTCTTGCTCTTTTAACTCATTCTCATCCAGACAGACAATCTCATTTGGATCTTGCCAACGTTTCTTCTTTCGACCATGGTACTGTACCTCGTTCGGATCTTGCCACTGAACCTTATTCGGATCTTGCCACTGAACTTTATTCGGATCTTGCCACTGTACCCTATTCTCATCCTGAAACTGCACCTGATTCTGATCCCCAAGCTCAACCTCGTTTTGATCTGGCCATTGCTTCTCAACTGGAGTTTTCAGCTGGCTCTCGCTCTGTTCCTGAGCGTACCACTGTGCCTCATTGGCAGCTTTCCATTGGTTCACGTTCTGCTGTTGCCCTTGCCATTGTTTCTCGTTTGCGACTTTCAGCTGGTTCTCATTTTGCTCTTGAGCGTACCATTGTACCTTATTTGGAGATACATTTTGTTGTGGGTCCTGCCATTGTACCACACTTGGTGCCTTCCACTGCTGCTCACTTTGTTCTTGACCTTGCCACTGCATCTCACTGGGACCCTGCCCGCATTGTTTCCTATTTTGATCTTGCCACTGCATCTCACTGGGACCCTGCCCGCATTGTTTCCTATTTTGTTCTTGCCACTGCTTCTCGTTCCAATCCTGCCACTGTTTCTCATTCTGAAACTGTCCTCGTATCCCGGTCTGGTCCACCTGCTCCTCCTCCGGTCTCTGTTGCATCCTCCTTCTAGAAGAGCGACCCTGCCTCTCCGAAGACGCTGGACAATCCATCAACTGTTTCTCGTCCGGACGTTGGCGCTGCTCGCCACTCGGATCCTGCCACTCTCCTCCGCCCTGGCATTCCTCTCGTCTCTCATCCGAACCCTGCCGCCTCCTCTTTCTCGACCTCGGCTCTGCCACCTTCTCACTTGGACTCTGGCCAATTTGCTCGTCCAGACCCGTTGAACACACGCCAGACTCGGCGCCAACAGCTTTTTTTGGCGTCGGGCATCCGTCCAGGCAGATCACGTCGTCATCGTCCGACTCCGGCTTCGACGGCTCCGGAGGCTGAGGAGGGAGAACCTGCCTCTGCAGCTCACCTTCGTTGCGGACGTCCAAAATCACGTCGTTGCCGTCGACGACGGTCTCTCTGCTCCACTGTTCGAGCTGCTTCAGTCGCTCGGCCATCGTTCCAACGTTGCCGACGAATATCACGACCGGATCGGTCTGCGACGACGTGTCCTTCAGCGCGACCTTCACAATGGCGCCAGCCTCCGTCTTGTCATCGGCGCCGATCACCTCCATTGATTGGTGAACGGCTCTCTTTCGCTTTGGCGGCAAATTCTCCTCCTCCGCCTCCGGAAAGCTCGCCGGAGTGTGCACTTGCGCCGGAGCGGGCACTTGCGCAAGTTGCGCTTGCGCCTCATGTTCGAAGTCGAACATCTGCTTCTCGCGACGGATCACTGTGCTCGTCCGCGGCTGGAAGTTCTGAATTGCGTCCGGGGTCGACGCCTCCTGCGGAGAACCGATCGGCAAGGTCGTCGGGCAGATCGTCAAGTTCTTGTTGGGACGGAACTTGATTCTCTGCGATCTTACGGGCGTCTGAGGTTCCTGATCAGAGCTGATGTTCACCGGAGCTGCAGTGGCGGTGCCGGCATTCTTCCTTCCTTGAGATTTCGTGGGATATTGAGCTTCGCATTCCAAGCTCAAGTCTTGGGTCGTGCAATGAACAGTTGCTTTCTTCTTCTGCGAAGAATCAGCTTGCTGCAGTTTAATGGGAGATTGTACCTCGGGCGTAGAGCTGGCTATCTTCCCTGGCTGAGTTTTGATCTCTGGACCAAATTTAGTGGGATACTGACCCTCGCACCCCGAGCTTAAGTCTTGGGCCGAACGACGATTGCCTGCGTTCTTCCCTGGTTGAGATTTGGCTTCTGGAAATTCAGTGGGATATTGAGCTTCGCATCCTGAGCTCAAGTCTTGAGTCGAGCGACGTTTGGCCGTATTCTTCCTGGGCTGATACTTCGCTTCTGGAAATTCAGTGGAATATTGAGCTTCACATCCCGGGCTCAAGTCTGGGGTCGAATGACGAAAGCTTGCGTTCTTCATTGGCTGTGGTTTGGTTTCCGGCAGTTTAACGGGAAATTCCACTTCACATGCCGTGCTGAAGTCTTGGGCCGAACGACGAATAGCCGCCTTCTTCTTCTGCCAAGAACTAGGTTCCTGCACTTTAACGGGAGGTTGTGCCACCTCGGGTGTAGGGTTTGCGTTGTCATCTGGATGGTAGAAGGTCACACTCTTTTTCGGCTGCAGCCTGCTGGGAACACGTACCCCTGCTTTGGAAAAGGCTCCCGGATTCGAACGGCCAGCGTCTGGTTTTCGCCGCGGCTGAAAAATATCACACATAAAATTCGTCACCTGGTTGCACAATCTGACAATGCAACAAGTAGTGGGGTGTGGTGGTGTAGTGGTGGCGTCGTTGCCTTGGAGCTGGAAGGTTTGACATTTGAATCCACCTTGCCGCGTAAGAACCTTGGGCAAGTCCTTCACTCACAATTGCTTAGCGCTACGGCGTGAGACTCCGATGCAGTGTCCGCTCTGCATTCGGGAGCGCCTCTGAGTAGGATGCTTGAAGGGGCGCTATAACAAGTGCACATACAAACAAACAAAAGTAACAGCTAGACGTCTGTCTGTCTGTTATTTCGCAATACATGTTCTGTTTTAAACTACACGCCAAGCATTAAATAATATTACACTGAAACTTCTGTAGAAACTACGACATTATAGTGCACACAATTTTAAACTTTGCCTTCAGCAACCTTTGAAATTAGATTTAATAGCAGAACCTCATTATGGGGCACTGTGGCACAGGGGTATGTTTGGCGCCTTGGAGTCAGAAGGTTGCGGGTTCGAATCCAATTCAAGCCGCCACGAAGGGACCTTGAGCAAGTCCTTCACTCGCATTTGCATGCGTTTTGGCATGAAACTCGAATTCAAAGTACAAGAACCCTGCCTCCTGGAGTCTTGGTCACAAACGTCCTTTTCAGAACTCAACATGAATAACAGAACTTCATCGTAAAGTAATATTTCCTATATAATCCCAAAAGCCATGTGGACCGTCCTTCAATTTTTAAGCTATCAAGCATTGACACAAGTTGTGACCTATGAATAACGGAGGCAGAATCTGTTTATTTTTAAAGTTACCATTGAATGATGCTAGGCACAATTGCACATTATAAAATGTGTTCACAGAAGTTCTGAGACTAGATCAGATTAGCAACGCTATAAAAAGACATTTACAACACATAGAAATAAATCAGACTTCTTCTGACAAGAATAACACAGTTATCTAGGAATTATGTCTGAAGTTCACAACAGCATCCTCTACCAAACAGAAAACATTCCAGCAAAATACCACTTCATGCTCTTCATTCATTCACTCACTCGTTCATTCATTCACTCATTCATTTATTCATTCATTCATTCATGCATTTGATGGACTTACATAGTGCTGCTCAAAGCTAAATACTATGAGCAACCCTAGACCATCCATAATTATATGTATGTAATTAGCAGACTGTTTCGAATGCCTGTAAAAGGTGAGACTCCCTGAAAAGGCCTGACGTTGCATCTTTAAAGAGTGCGCAAAGAAATAAAGTTCACCTAAGGATGCGAACTTTGAGGTAACACTGGTCACTTACCAGTTACCACCATAGTATTTTATCACACGATCTTACAGCATACTTGTTAGTTTTAATTAACAAACAAATGAGGCACCGCACACCGAAATCAGCATTAAGTCGGAGATTACACATCAGAGATATTTAGGAAACAGTATGTTTGTGATTTTTTATTTTTTTACAAAATTTAATCTAAAACAATATGGGGGAATTTTTTCACGTTTTTTGAAAGACAAGTTGCTAAGCTATTTGAATGCTCTGAATATGCATATTATTTTTTAATTAATTTAATTAATTAATTAATTAATTAATATAACTTATTTCCTTATATCTTCGGTTAGAATTAAGCTATAGACCAATAATTTTTGTGTCATTTTGATGCCTGAGACAATGCCTTTGAAATGATGTATCAAACTCAATATCTTGGAAAATCACCTTAATGCCGATTACGGTGTGTGGCGCCACAAATGTCATTATCGTTCAAAGGGAATTAATGAAGAATGCTGACCACTTTCAGTAGACTCGCTGGCGAGGAATGAGTTGCTTTCGTCGATGACTCGGCAACCGGAAAAGTCACTCTCCGACTCGGTAGTCTCCAATCCTGCTGCAGATTCGGATGCGTCATGACCTCGATGAACTGGAAAGGAAGCGAACAGAAGTGGGAACGGTGTCTTTACAGCAAAGTGAAAAAAACAATCAATCCATTTTTGCTTATTCAAAAATTTAGCGTACATTCACAAATTGTCAAGACATATCGTGTCTAGCATTGTTTACATAATATGTGTTTTTTTTATTCGAATAACACGAATCTAATGTCAAAATCATCATAGGATGTATCAAAATAATTTAGTCAAGTTTGGTCAATTTATTACAAAATAGTAAAACAAAAATTTTAAACAGATACTTCTTCAGCAGCAGTTTGGTAGGCTTGAAGAGAACTAATACAATACAATCATCATCATTGCGGTCCGTGGGCTCAGAGTTAATCGCGTGTTTCACCATCCATCTCCACTTGTCTGTCTCCTGTGTCATTCTGCTCAATTTGTGGATCTCAATTCCGCACTGGTCAGTCTGTGATGTCATCCAGCCATTCCCTACATGGCCTTCCTATTCCCCGCTCCGTCCATCATCCCAAAAATGGCTTGCATGACGAGTATGTAATTTCCCATTCTGCACACATGTCCAAAATAGTTCAATTTTCTTTCCATTTTCATTGGTTTTATTTTATTTTTTTAAATATCCTATTCTTGCATGCACCTCCACATTAGTTATTTTCTGCTCCCTTTCAATAGAATGTCTCAAATGCATGCTAGCATAAGTTGATATGAGAACCAAGACACTCATTTGGATTAAGTCAGGTTTTTCTTTAATGACAGTAGTTTCACAGAAAAAGGGTGTCTTATTATTCCATAAATATACTATTTTGCAGTAGGCTACTATATATAGCAATCGTCAGAAATAATAATGTAGACTTCTAAAGGTGAAAGCTTGACAGACCAGTTGACACAATTAATTTTTAGAAACCTTTGTGGTTGGATGTGGATTTCCTTTTCTGTGACAGTATTGCTATAAAAGAATAATGATGACAATGGCTTGATGAGTCTTCAGTTCAGATTTATCTTAAGATTAAGCATCATCAATCATCATGAATGCATCATGCATTAAAAATTAGCATTACTCGCTTTAAAGTGAAGAGCTATAACACGCAGCCCATCATTAACTTCTAAAGGCGACTAAGGTTTCACATTAAATCACATTTAGAAGGTGAGGGTGTGGTAAATCTATATCTGGTATTTGATCAACTCGATCATTGAAGCCGTAGGACCAATAAAAATTGGCTGTGACTAGCGGACCGCCAAGCGGCCGTCGAATCTCAAATACTAGCGGACCGCCAGTCACGTGTAACCTGTCACATGACTGGCGGCCGTCCAATACGGAATACTAGCAAGCCGCCAGGCTTTCTATTTACACCAATCCACAAGAGTTTCTAATGGCTAAACAAACCCTAAAACTAACCCTAACCGACCCTCACGACGCATAACCTGAACCTAACCAACACTCACGAAAAAAATTGGTTGCTTACTCTGTTTCTAGTAATTTTCTAAGTCATTAAAACAAGAAAACTTTTGTCCGACATAAAACCAACTATCGGTAACTGCCGCCATTGTAACAATATTCAAGAATCAAGACTCGTCATGTGACAGATTACACGTGACTAGCGGTCCGCTAGTATTTGAGATTCGACGGCCGCTTGGCGGTCCGCTAGTCACTTCGATAAAAATTTACCAATTAGAAAGTATCGTAGCAGTTTTTCAAGAAGTGCAAATTCGGAAGAGGTCTAACAGAATACTGACACCTAGTTCCATATTGCGGTCCCTAAACTTCTGACAGAAAATAGTCGGGTATTTGTGTGGACAAAAGGATGGCGGTAGACCCATAGATTTGAGATTCTATTGAGATGAGAATGGACACCCGTGGCGCGACAAAACAATTTATCAAATTCTGCATGTCACGATAATTATCAGAACATACGCGTGAACCTACGTTAAATTTGGCTGAATACAAACACCTTTAAGCTACTTGGACTCGATGCGTAAATGATCAAATTCTCAAACTTTCACCTTACCTTGCACGCTTCAAATGCTGATTAGAAGTATTTAGAACGCAATGGCTGCCGCCAATATGGTTCCCTGTTTGGACGCTCGTATCCAAATGTTATAGCGCAATAGTAATATTATGTGCACATCGAATCCTTCTCAACTCCATCATATTATGAATCAATCATGAAATAATAATAACAATTTCCTTTATTGAACAATTCGGTAGACACCGGCTACAATGTATAGTTATACAAGTGAAACAATTCGAAGAAACACAAATTACAAACCTTAACCTTGTCCGATGCAGTCATGGTATTAAACTAACTAGGCCTAGGCGGCTAGGCCTAATTTTATAGGCTCTTCGCGTCAGATTGTTACCATTAACCAAAGGAAGAACAGGCAGACTCTTCCGAATTTGTACGTCTGGAAGAACCGCTAGGATGCTTTCTAACTGGTAAATTTTAAAAGTAAAAATTTACCAATTCGAATTTTTATTGGTCGTAGCCTACGGCTTCAATGATCTATTTGATCAATATCAGATAGATTTAGCCTACCCCTCTCCTCAACTTCCTAATGTGATTAGGCCTAAATGTAAAACATTGTTGCCTAAGTTAATGATGGACTGCGTGTTACATTGACAGACAGACAGACAGACAGACAGACAGACAGACCGACAGACAGACAGACAGACAGAAACGGAGGCCTGCGTGTGTGCACAACTGTAGGCTACATATAAATATACATAGGCCTATAGGCCTATTATAGGCCCAATGTGTGTGTGTGTGTGTGTGTGTGTGTGTGTGTGTGTGTGTGTGTGTGTGTGTGTGTGTGTGTGTGTGTGTGTGCATAATGGGCGAAGACCTGGCCGGAGACTTGGGGGGGGGGCGAAGGAGTGGCCGAAGGAAAGAATTTTTTCTATTTTGACCGCCAAAAAGTTGATGTCTTTTTTAGCTATCCGGCCAAAAGTCAAGAAAATGTTATATTTTCACCGCCAAAAAGTTGATGACCTTTTTTAGTCCTGACGCTCAACGATTGGGGGGGGACGAGTGCATGGGCCGTCCCCTAACACCTCCCTCCTGTCCCCTCTAGGTCTCCGCCCATGTGTGCATAGGCTATATTATACATACGTGTACACACGTACACACAATTAGTCTAATGTATAGGCCTAATTGTGCAGGCCTATTAAAATTTTAGACTATACCGTAATATATGTGACAAGAGGCAAAGAATGATGATGCAATGATTACGTCATCGTCTATTGTCTCCATTTCTTCGGCTTAGTTAGTAGCCTATATAATTATATATTTACTAGTTAGTCGCGACTCGCGAAACTACGGTCAAATTAACAAACTAATGAATGAATTCAATCTTTAACCTGAATAGCCGAGGTCATATCGAAATATAAATCAGATAGGCCTATCCAAGGGTCAGGGACAAGCGAAATTTTCAGAAATTTCCTAGAATCAGCCATTATTTCATCGAAGTTCATTTGATTTCTACTCTGCCAAAGTTACTCTTGATTCGATCGCATCTCGTCGAAAGCTAGGCTATCAGGTCAGTCTTCATTAAATTTGCTTTCAGTCGAACATGACATTGCATGCCAGACTGAGTGTTTATTCTCAGTAGCCTACCGGTATATAGGCGTACGAGGCGTTTCTGGCAAGTCTGGTTTTTCGGGCAAGCAGACCCGGAAAAATTGTTTAAAAAATTTAAAGAGAGTATAGGCCTATTTTCACGACATTTCAACACAATAACTAAAAAAAGTCGTAAACTTTTTTCGGGAGAAAAATTTCCCACCACGAGATTTCAACCCACGAAGTCGTTTAATCCGGATTTATTTATTTATTTTCGGGCAGAAGTAGCCTAAAATCTTCGTCCTCCCCCTTCCCTCACTGCTGAAATCTCCCGTAGGCTACACCTATGATTCTCAGCAATCAATAATGACTATAAAATTGGCCATAGAAGACTAATTGTAACTGCTAATGGAGTTGTTAATGAATTCCTGCTTTGTTCTGTCATGTCGCATTCATTTGCGATCGACTGAATCAGATGAACATTGCACTATATCATAAAGACCATGCAGGCCATGGCACATAATAGGCCTTTATTATTAATTTATAGGCCTACCTGGTCTGCTACCAGGTTCTGGCCATTTAGTAATGCTACTACGCACTGCGCTAATGCAAGAGACTTGCACCAATAGCGTGCAAACTAGCTAGGGAGATTGGCAGTACGTATGAATAAGACAGCTATGCCATTGATTTGGTATAGCCTACTTCGGACATCTACTGCAACCCACTTCCCGTGCGCCTCCCGAAATAGCAACTTCCCCGTCAATCGGGATCAGAGTAGGACCGCTTGGACGTTTCCATTCGGATCTGACAAGACCAACTGACTCTTTTGTCTCCCGAAAACCAGCCTTCTTCCATGTAGACAACAACAACAGTTACTGTTTAACCAAGAATTGAAACGGGCTAATTAGGCCTATATTTAGTCTTAGCAGACGCCTGCTATAGCTTAGCTTCCACTATGCTGTAACCTACCATTGCCTATGACAGTGCGCTATTGTCGGCGCGCATTTGACCTGCGCGCAATTGACGGTTCGCGCTTTTGTCCTGCGCACTAGGCCTAATGACGGGGTAGGCGGCGTAGGCCTACCACTAAAAACTCTAAATGAAACAAGAACTTTGATTAGGCTGCAATTTATCACTCTTATATTCAGCCATCAAATTATAGGCCTACTGGTAGCCTATAAATTGCAATCCCGCTGTTTACTAAATAAAATTCAAAGTACCTCTTCAGTGGCTAATGGAACTTAGCACGAAAAGCTAAAGAGTTCTGATATTGTTGACTATTAGGCCTATAGCCTACGCAGCGTAACGTGTACGTTGCAGAGTCTTAAACGGCTATAGGCCTACCTGGTAGGCCTACAATATAGACAGTTATAGGCTAATGCATACATTCGTAGACCTAGACCTACATAGACTGACCACGATAAATCTCATGTTTTGAAAATGTATGTAGGCTATTCCATCAAGACATGAACATAAAAATTACAAACTTGAGCGCATCACACTAGAACCTATTAATAGGCCTATTATGCATGTAGCAATGTTCATAAAATAGCCTTGATGATCTTGAACAATTCTTCTAAAATTCTTGAAAGACCAACTGAACATGAAAATGACCCGTTTGCTCACTTAATTAGACACCATAATAAATTAGGCCTACAACAAGAATAGGCTACATTGTCAACATGATCCCAAGTCAAAGTCAAGCAAATTGAGACCGTTTTTGCAGGCAATTTGCAATTCGGGAGTGCTAACATGACCTTTAACGACGGCATAATGTCTTTCAAGCGCAAACTTCCATTTTAGACTGCAACTCAGCAGTAGACTGTGCGAATTGGTAGCCTAATTAGGCCTACTACGCAACAGTTGGAACGTCGAATAAATTCATGACTAGGCCTATTGCTGCAAAGTTGCACGTTTGGAAGATGCTGCAGGCTTTAATTTAATGCAGAGTGATGAAAGAAAGGAAAATTTAAAACATTCTTCTAAACGCACGCCAACTAGCCTATTGACAAAGTGTTAGCATTGACGACTTTCGTTCAAGTAGGCTATAGGGCGGCGAGACTTGGTTGAAAAATTTGGTTGGCTACCATAGGCCTAGCCTACTATAACATAGGCCTGCTGTTAGGCCTTTAAAAGCTTTGAATTACATTATGCGCTGCTTTTGACTAACTGTGTGAACAATGTAATATCGGTCAAGATCATGTACATAATGTCGTTTACGAAATACTTTCTCTAGCTTTGAATGCACATTTCTATAGAGCGGTATTACCGATAACCTATCTTCAAGAAACATTTGCGTCAGTAACTGGCATAATACCAGCTCTTGATTTTTTCTTTCGTGGACCTTATTAACGCTATCGGAAAACATCACAATCATCATGTTGTAAACAAGAATGCCATTAAAGAGTATAAAGCATATATTACTCAAATACAATACTCCCGAATTTAAAAGTTCAATACTACTGTAGTCCTGCATGTTCAGAAACGTGAGAAAGAGATTAAAATACGCGTAGAAGAAATTAGAAAATTCGCCAATGCACCCTTGGTTGGTATTCGAATTGGCGAAGATGATCTGAAAGCGAGCAAACATCGTCATGAAGACAAATGTGACAGCCCACAGAACGATAAAACTCCAGTTGATTTTTCTCATTGATATAATCAGATGTCCTATTGCTGGAATTGTCTGCATGATGAATATGAGAGAGATGAGAACGCAAAGCGGTGAGAGGGCACGTATGACGCTGATGACTAAAACAGCGGAACCCTGTTCACGAGCCACGTTCAACAGGATTACCTCGCATATCGTCGCCACAGACAATGCAACAACGATAATGGGTCGGAATAACAAATCTAAAGTGTTCATGACCAACTGTTTCTTACCACGAAGATCTCTATAGAGAAACTTTTCGGCACTCCAATGACACAGATCTCGAATAAAGAAACCGAATTCGTACAGAATGTCGAGGATCGCATTTAAAATCAGATACACTTCGATGGCATGGCGTGTGTATGTTGGCAGTGAAATTAACGATGCTGAACTACAATACACATTGGTTGCCACTTTTCCATTGTCATATAGAATTGTGTCCTTGTCTGATATTCGACCGATGGACTTCAGCCAAGTTGAGTCCAACTCGTAAATCATCAGAGCCGAGTAATAGATGAGACGGATGAAGTAATAACTATACATGAAATAATTCTTACACCGAATTTCCCTTGTGATCCATTCACCCACAGCACCATCCATTAGAACTTCACAAACCGTCGGTCGGTCCAGGTTTCTCTGATCTAGCAACGACACAAATCTCAACGGGGAGACAGAGCTGCGACTTGCTGAAACTCCAGTTGTCTGGTATTCTGTAATATCATACCATTTGCACAATGACAATCCAATAACTTCCTGTCTTCTAACGTAAACTCCTGGAGTGTCGAAAATGGCCGACATCAGTTGAAGAGTTCCTTGCTGTGCGGCAAATTCGAGCGGGCGAAGTCCATTTGATTCCTCCATGTGTAATAGCTTTCGTACGATGTCCTTTGAAAGCATTCTACACAGACTGTTGTACGTCTTGACAACGGCTTCTTCGTTGTGCGGCTGATAGAAGGCAACACAAACTAGACAGTGGATGACGTTGTATGAACCAGTCTCAACGATACAAACGTCGACGTCATTGTGTATCATGACGTCACATACTTTTATAGAACCGTAGACTGCGGCAAGAGTGAAGGGATGTGTGAATTTGAAAGGGCGACTTGAAATAATATTATGTTGAGCAGATTCCATATCAATGAATTCGAATTCGTCGTGTAACAGACGCATTCTTTCAGTTTCTGTAGAAGTTGCAAGTGTGCGTGATACGAAGATGTGATCGTCATTCTTGATTGCTTCGAGCCACGAACGGTTTGGCTTTACCAAGATGTTTCGTGCCACACAACCGAGTGTCACTTCAGTCGACAAGACTTTTTGAGCCATATTACGGTGTTCCAAATCTGTCAAGATTTCAGTCGACTTTCCATTTATTGTGCCCTGGTGTCAAGACTCGTGTATGCTGCAGTGTTCTTCAATATATTTAGCCTACATTATAGCCTAGGCCTAATGGGCTGATTATTCTTTGTGTAGCCTACCTGCGAGCTGTAACGTCGACCAATGGCGATATTTTCATGCAATGACTATGCAGTGAAGTCATTATTGCATGTTCTCGATTGCATGCCGTATTATCTGTTCATTTTCATCGGTTAGATGCGAGAAACAGGTCTCTGACACTGAACTAGCCTAATTTTATCAGCATTTTTGTTGACCTAAAGTAGATAAAAAATATTTTTATCGAGGCAAATCGAGCCCCGTTTTCAGTGGCATCCGATAAAGCAGCATTAACTTCCATACACGGTCCACAGGTTAAATTATTTTACATTATTTAGTGAAAATTACCTGCTTCATCATCATTCTAGAGTTGCTGTAATCAGCAATTTTCAGTTGTTTTATAGTTCTGATCAAGGCCTAGTTTGTGCTAAGCTCGCAGTGGATATATCCAGTCCACCATCTCTAATGCCCCATATTTGCAGGGAAGCCTACAATATTGATACGATATAATTTATCGACTTTTTCTGTGTATCGCTGTCCAAAGACCCACTCCGTTTTGACCTACTTCCAAGCACCTACAGCCTTTACACACGATAATCGCTTGTGACAAATTAACCCACCAGAATGATCACTTCATAATGCATTCAATAATTGGTAGTATAGTTCGCCCTCATTGTTTTTTGCACCGCCGCGATTATTTCCAAAGCGTGCTGTCGCATAACAATAACAGTCATTATTCAGGTTTAGCACAGGCCTACTACTTGCGCAGCGCATTGGCAATAAATAGTGACCTTGCTGAATATGCACCACGCTGATTAAACGAAATACAATAATTACGCTGAGTGTTACATTCATTTGTAGCGGCGAAGTGAATGATGGTGATGGTGATGGTGGGTCGACCCGAATGTATCATCAGGATAGAGACGGAGTGACATAGAGACAGACAGACAGACAGACAGACCGACCGACCGACAGAGACGACGAGGGACAGACGGAAAGATGTAGACTGTAGAGCACTCATACGCCGATGATTTTTATTTGGACAACGATGACAATGCAAGTTAGGCTAAAACTCTGAGTCCTGGCTGATAACTGATATGTCATATAGCCTACTACAGGATATGCATAATAATTATAGCCTATAGACTACATTACGTCATTATCCTCCTTCAATAGGTAGCCTACTGTGTGAACAGCGTGAATATACACTATGTCCGTAAAAAATCCGACCTTTTTTCTAAGTATGAAAATAAATAGTAGGCCTAAATATTCATCGATTTTAAAAATTCAAAACGAATCTAACCTAGTCATGACATAATTAGCCACAAATTAATAAATTATCAAAGGTTTCCGGTTAAAAATGACGTTATAAATTATAATGACGTCGTCAAATTTAAGTAAGTAAGTAAATAAGAATATTCTTTATTTGACCACCAGCAAACGCACAATAGTTTACAGAGGAAGAAAAATAACAATAGAAAACATTAATTTTATGCAAGGTTATAGGCCTACAACATTCGCATAATAAAACTTCTTTTGGCAAAAGAATCAACTCTTGGAGGAGTTCGATTACGTGGCCTAGGTCGAGTATTGTAAGGAGTAACCTTTTGAGGAGGGAGGAGGTCGTGAAGAATGTGGCTAGGATTTAAGAAGATAGAGCGGAAAAGAGCAGAATCAGCTCTCGAACACATGTATAGAACGGGTTAGCCTACTGCGTCGGTGCATCCGTTTGATTTACAACAAACGCCCACTGATGCCATAGGCGCAATCACGTCCTAAAAGTTGGAGGGCCCATTCGTCGAAAGCCTCCAAAAAGTTGGGTTGGACGAGCCCCATGGCCCCATAGGATGGTTGCTTCTATGGATGAACGGAACATGATCCATAATTTTGAACAGCGGGACTAATTAACCAGATGCTTCCTACACATGTACTGTTGTGTATTTTACGCCGAGTTGAAAGGCATCCTACATTATGTTATGCGATAGACTTTTTACCGGCAGCTAGGTTGTGTCGTAGCAGCTGATTGATTTACAACCGACGCCCACTGATGTTGAGTAGTTCATATGGAGTAAAAATCCAAGCCTAAGGAGGACTCAATTTCAAAGCCCACGCCTTAGTGTGTCGTCTCTCTTATACCAAGGACGACAACGACAACGACGACGACGACGATGATGACGACGACGATGATGACGATGATGATAATGACAACGACAGCCAGTCCTATGATTATGATGTTGACAACAACGACAGCCAGGCCTATGATTACGGTGTTGACAACAACGACAGCCAGGCCTGTGATTATGATGTTGATGATGATGATGATAGCCTATATAGTACTGAATGGGTGTCATATGGTTTGTCATAAAAATTAGAAAGAGGAAAAATAGAAAGAGGATGTCTTCAATTAAAGATAGAGTACTGGGAAAAACAGAAAAAAATTAATAGAAAAAGTTGGAGAGTGTTGTTAAGCGCCACTCAATAGCCTACACACGCACTCATCGCCTTATGAAACTTTGCAAACGCTCGTTGCAGAAGAGCGCCACTCAATACACAGCTAGTGTTTTAGCCATACCTGTAGCTTCGTGATCGCGGCCAAGATGCTGGCTGTTGTTATGAGCGTGTTTATTTGTCCACTTATTTGGTTAATTGTCTACATTTTGACCGCTTATTTGGCCCGATGCACTAGCCGCCCAGTTTCTCATTTACTTTATCATCATCATCATCATCGTCGTCGTCATCGTCATCGTCATCATCATCATCATCATCATCATCATCATCATCATCATCATCATCATCATCATCATCATCATCATCATCATCATCATCATCATCATCATCATCATCATCATCATCATCATCATCACCATCATCATCATCATCATCATAATGTATCTACGGCAATTCAGTCCATTAGCAAAATAAGGTAAAGGACTAAAAGGACTCAGAAGTCTTGCAGCGAGTCGTAGATTTGATGATGATGACAACGACGACGACGATAACGACGATGATGCTGCTGCTGCCGATGATGATGACTATGACGACGATGATGATGACGATGATGAAGTTATTGACGGAAATGATGATGATGCTGGTGGTATTATCGATGGTTGTGATGATGATGATGATGATGATGATGATGATGATGATGATGATGATGATGATGATGATGACGACGACGGCGACGACGGCGACGACGACGACGACGATGATGATGATGATGATGATGATAATGATGATGATGACGACGACGATGATGATGATGATGGTGATGATGATGATGAGAAGGAGGAGGAGGAGGAGGAGGAGGAGGAGGAGGAGGAGGAGGAGGAGGAGGAGGAGGAGGAGGAGGAGGAAGAAGACTGTAAATTCTGTAATGACATTATAAGCCTATAATAAAATTTCCTATAAATACATTCTGATGAATATTTCAGATGTTGTTTCAGCTGATTCATAGAAGGTTTGTTTGCATTTTCCAGATCGAATTTCTTCAGTTAGGCTACGGGTGCAAGCTGTTATAGGCTATAACAAAATGATTAAACGGCATACTATGCCATACTGCATTTAACCAGACCTCCAGAGACTCACCCACCTCAACTTAAATTCAGTAGGCCTACATTAGCATAATGAATAGTCTGCATAAGACGAAGTCTTGCAGCGAGTCATATAAATATGGCGATAGTGATGATGATGACAACAATGAATTAACCAATCACGGTCTACAACGCAAGCAGCTTGCAAAAATTACTGATTGTTTACAATATCCATGGAGGCTAGGCGTGAAAATGTTAATGCAATAGCCTAAGCCTATCAGGATTTGGATATCTAGCCTCTTGGTTACCAGGTTGCAGGCAGAATCGTGAGATCGGCAGGCAGCCAACGTTTGGAACCAAATCACAGGAGAAGCCTTTGAAATCGATGAACACTGTCTAGACTCTATAGCCAACGAGTTTCTGCTATCTAACTTGTCAACCAGATTCCTCGTGCGTTCTGGAATCTGGATTCTGACAGGCAAAGAATTTTCGTGGAACTTGAGCAGAAAAATCAACGTTCAACGATTTTCGGTGAGAGCAGTGATCAGAGCTGTAGACCTACATTCGCTTTTGCGTAACTATAAGGCGTTGTCAGAATAGTACTGAGAAACCTTGTGTCGCTTCGCTTCAACTTAGGCCTACACAAAATTAATGCGGTGTTTATCGAATTTAGGATGTTTCTGCAGATATATTATAACTCATTCTCTAGCAGGGCCGTAGCAACAACGAACGTGGCCCCCTCCGAGCATAATGTGACTTAATGTCCGAAATTTCTGACGACCTTTTTTTAGTCATGCGGCCAAAATGTCGTGAAAATTTCATCAATTCGCCGTCCGAAAAAGTTGACCTTTTTGGGCCAAAATCTCGGGAAAATTTCATATTCGCCGTCCAAAAAATTTGATGACCTTTTTAAAAATTTATTTATCGTCATTTCATTCATTTTTGTGGAATTTTTAGGGGTCCCTTCCTTGCCGCGGGCCCCCTTCGGTCGGAGGGTACGGAGGGCGGTCGCTACGCCTCTGTTCTCTAGGAACGAATTCTTATTGCTTTAATCTTTTAGTTATTTGGATATAGGCATATAATATATGTAGGCCTATTATAGCCTATTTATCTAAGATTTATCGTTATTGTTAATGTTACTGTTATTTTAATATTATTATTATCATCATTACCATTAAGGTGATTGAGCGCACAATAAATGAATATTATAGGCTATGTAAAGCTTATAATTCAGCGGTTCCCAACCCGTGGCCCGCGGGCCAAAAGTGGCCCGCCAGGCCTCCAAAAATGGCCCTCGTCTCTAAAGGAACTAACAAAAATATATTAAAAAGTTGACAATTTGGACAGGGTAGAACACATACTTGTTTTCTATTGCAAATTATTTTACTTTGACGTCAGTAGAGGTCAATGTAGCAAACTCGGACAATTTGACCAGTACAGCCTTGACTTTCGCCAATTTGACCAGTATAGCCTTGACTTTCGTCCATTTGACCAATACCAGCCTAAAAAAACTGAGTGCCCGCGCAGTTTGACCAATATAGCCTTACTTTTGGTTGCAAAAGTTTCATACGCTTCATCCTGTTTGCGGCTGACAGACCAGCGTTAATTGCCAAGGTCCTGTTTGTAGTTGGAGCTGGCCGATGATAATTGCCAAAGTCCTGCTTACAGTTGGAGCTGGCCGATTTTAATTGCCTACGTCCTGTTTACAGTGGGATCGGGGCCGGCCGAGTATAATTGGTAAATGCGGGCCTAATTATTATAAGTGGTCTACGAGTGGCGGACTAGGATGTTATGTTCGCAATAAGGCGGAGAGGCTGAGACTAATTGCTCATACATCCATCCATTCATCTAGCCATTCATCTAACCATTCATCTAGTCGTACATCCATCCATCCCAAAAACAACGAAGCTTTCATGAAATTACTCGCTGCGAGATTTATTATATTTTGTTGGCTTGCATTCATCGTGCGTTGGCTGCAGCTGTTTTAATGGTTGGTATATATTATAATATAGCCATCTAGCGGTTGACAGTGTCATAATCGTTTTTGTTGAGAGCCTGAGTTCATCGATTCATAGGTAGACGGAAACAGTTAGCCTAACATAAATAATGTTTTGCATCGTCATCTGGAGCATCCCCGTTCGCTGAGCTGCTAGTTCAATGGGGTTAGCCTAAATATTATAATATAGGTCTACATTCGGCGGTTGACAGTGTACGATGTGAAATTAATTTAAATTTAATCTACCGGTTTTTTACGGATACTCAATGTTGTTTGTGAAGAAGAAGTAGATAGCGGATCTTGGGTTGTTTTGAAGGAGAGAGGTAAGCGAATGTGTTCAGCTCCATTCAATCGGTAACGTCGTCGGCCAACGCCCCGATTTCAGCGCGAACCCGTGTAGCTTGCGTCTTTAGGAAGGCTAGCTCATCTGCTGTTTCGCGGAGAGCAGACATCAACTCTCGCATTCTTTGTTTTTGTTTTCTATCTTTCACTCGTATCTTTCGTATTCTCTGACGAATTTTAACAAGCTCGTCCTCTTTTTTTCCGACATTGGTGGGTCGTTCGTCGGCCAAGCTCTGTACAAAATTTCGCAGATCGGCATCCATAGAAAATTTTCGTGTCACGCTTCAGCCGAATAAATTTCAAAAACGACCCTGTCACGTTTTATCAAAAAGTGTGACTGGGTCTCTGGTCACACCACATTATTATATACCATTATTATCATCGAAAGCAGGAATTTCCCCACAAGATTTACGTCGTTAACCGCCAACGCAGTGGACACTCATCCCTGCGTGAGTGGACTACGACGTAGATATGGAAATTCCTGCTTTCGAAACCTGGTCTACTCATCCCCATGTGATGGAAGAACGTGGGCGTACTACGACGCAGATATGGGAATCCCAAGTTTCGAAAATTACACATAATCATATGATGACAATCGTCTCACAATGTCAACAAGTCTTCATTTTCGATCCACGAGTTGAACGAGGCTGGGTAGCCCAACCATTTCACGAGACATTTCTTCCCGCGTTTCCTAATCACTTTTTCGATTCTAAATATTTCTTGAGTTGTTTTCTGTAGCTCCTGTTCATAGAATGAGCCTTGTATTTCCTCAGAATTAGAATCAGTAATCTTGTAAGTTGGTGGATCTGTATATTGAACCTGAGATACTACAAAAACCTCCTCCGTCCATCTAGGTATATATCCTTTGTCAAAAATGTTCTTCTTCCTAGTTATTCTGACTCGATCGCCGATTGAAAACTTTGGTGTAATAGGCTCTGAAATCTCGTCGCCGTATAAATTCATAAATACAGTCTTTTCGTTCACCTTCATACTAGCCTTCGCGGGGGTCATTTTAATTGAAGAATGTCTCGTGTCATTATAATTACTAACCATTTCGTCTAATACATCGATATATCTTCTAGTTGAATTAGCCGTAAAGTACTTGAACATTTCATCTTTCATACTCCTATTCCATCTTTCTACGATACAACTTTTACCCTCGTTCTCGGTAGAATACAACTCGACTAAATTCTTCACATTTTTATTATAAAATTCTTTCCCTTTGTCGCACCAAACTTTGACTGGCTGTCGACCACCCCCGAGTATCTTCACGAACCCATCGGCTGTAGACTTCCCACTCTTGTCATGTAATGGAACGATCCACCCATACTTGGAAAACACATCTATAACGGTCAATAGAAATTTCACGCCATCATTATCTCTGGCGAAGGCCTGCATGTCGATTAGATCAGCCGCCCAAATCTGGTCAATCCCCCCAACACGGACCCGTCTCGTCCTAAAATTTCTCACTACTGGTTTGTGTAATTCATTCGCTAATTGATTAGTCCATTTCAGGTCCTGCTGTAATTCTAGGCTTTTTTTAAACCTAGCCCGAGACTCGTTTTAGCGGTCAAAATAGGTTTGACTATCGCCCTCTCTACGCGTTCCCGCACGCTTGGATTAGGTATATTATTCAATTGGTTTATCATTGCTCTATCGGCGACATTCCTAGAAGCCGTATCAGTGTGTTGATTGTATGCCAGGTCGTGAATATATGCCGCGCTATCTACCCTGTTTATAGGTTTGCTCCAATCTTTGGGGGTTTCGTTGGGATTCAGACGCAAATCTAGTCTAGTACCAGGGCCAGTAAACTGATGGCCTGGCAAATGTAATTCGCCCGGAAATTTAGCCCAAGGTAATTTAATGTTGCTAGTGGCAGCGTTCAGTGAACTAACTAGATCCCCACCTTGCGCAACAGCGGACGCCTTCACGAATTGAGTTTTTGTTTTCCCGCATACGACGCAAACACCTCTGAGCATCGATCTCCCATTATTAGCCACGGCGTTCTGCACATCTGTCGTCTGGGTCTGTTTTTTACATTTTACGCAATACATTTCGTTTTTAATAATATATATTTTTAAAATGGAGATTAGAGATATGAGTTGGGGCACAGCGCTCTCGAAAAGATTCAACAATCCGTTGTTACCCAGAAGCATACGCGGTTTGATAGTTGGGAAATCGGCGTGCGGAAAAACGACGCTTCTTCTCAATCTTTTACTCAGGCCAGACTGGTTGGATTATAATAACTTGCAGGTATTCGGTACTTCTCTGTTTCAACCGGAATATCGCATTATTAAAAAAGCATACGAAGAAAAATTGCCGAAAGAAGCGATCGTTCGGCTGTTTGAGCACCGAGATGAAATCGTGGGCCTAAATGCGTCGCCAGACTTCGTTATGGAGGAAATGGCAAAAAACTTGGAAGCTAAATCTGATATAATTGCCAAGTTCTTTGAGAGCGCCGAAGATGTGCCAGACCCGAGAGATCTGAGCGCCGAAAAGAAGAACCTGATGATTTTTGATGATCTTCAATTGGAAAAACAAAACAAATGCGAAACGTATTATAATCGGGGGAGGCATAGTAATGTAGATTGTTTTTACCTCGCCCAGAATTATTTCAAATTACCGCGCCAAACAATCCGAGAAAATGCGAACTTTATTTGCCTGTTCAAACAAGACCTGAAAAATTGTAATCATATTTACAACGATCACGTGAGTACAGACATGTCGAAAGATGAATTTCGAAAACTATGCAAAACAGTATGGGAGCAACCTCATGGATTCGTAGTTTTAGACCTGACTAGCGACAAGTACAATGGTAAATACCGATGCGGGCTCGACGAATTTTATATAATCGAGGATCCGCCATTGTAAAAATTGTATTGTATAGTAAAAATGGAATCATCGCTTCTCAAACAGATATCGGAAAACACGGAAAAGACGGCCCGCAATACGGAACCAAAAACATCATTTTCCATTTTTCTCAGCGAAAAGAGCACGCGAATCAGAACGAAGTTTAATCCACTACTCGAACTGGAGAAGAATAAGAAATATGAAATGGCCTTAGTTGCCCTCGAGACGTACTATTCTTTTCCAAATATCGACGCGACAAACAACGTCTTCAGGTATTCGCCGAATTCCGACACACCGTGGATTAACATTCAAGTTCCAGAGGGGTGCTATGAAATAACGGATATCAACGAATATATACAGAGAGTCATGAAGGGGAATGGGCATTACGACGGAGTAAATGGAGAATACTGTATCTCAATAGCGCCAAACACCAATACGCTGAGGTCTGTGGTAAATATATCGGCGGCAGGTTATATGGTTGACTTTACGCCAAAGAATTCGATCGGAAAGGTTCTAGGGTTTGACAAATGGATCTATTCGGCTGGCTATAATGAATCGGAGAACTTGGTAAATATAATGAGTGTAAGCAGCCTGAGAGTGACCAGCGACATTATCGGGTCTTCGTACACTAACGGAACATCGGAAAACGTGATATATTCTTTTTTCCCAAACGTAGGTCCGGGTTACAAGATTATCGAAGTGCCGCATAATTTAATATATCTCCCGATTTTGCTGTCTACAATTTCAACGATGGAAACGAGGCTCACGGACCAACATGGGAGCCTACTAAATCTTCGAGGGGAGGAATTAGCGATTCGGTTTCACATCAGAGAAGTTTGAAAGTTTTTTTGTAATTAATAAAATGAATCGTTACACGGGCGTAAAAGTTAATATTTCAGGAGCGCAGCGAGACAAAATTAAAAGATCGCTTGAAGCGGGAAGCGGCGTGAGTATCAAACTATCGTACGATGATTTGAATGGTGAACACGTTTTGGCTCTCACCCAGGCGCAAATCAATAAAATGGCCGCGGCCTACCAAAAAGGAACTGGCATGATTATTAAAATGAGTAAAACGCAATTGGAGAACAACAAGAAAGTCGAAGGTGGATTCATAGGCGCTATACTTCCGTTTCTAGCGACAGCGGGACGGTTCCTTCTGTCTAATGCACTGCCAAGTTTGGCGATGGGAGCACTAAGTGGTCTCGGCTCCGCGGCAACTACTAAGATTGTAGACAAAATCAGCGGTTCGGGTGTAATGTATGTCAAGAAAGGTGACATAGCATGCAAAATAAGACCAGCCGGATCTGGTTTGTACTTGTCCCCGTGGCAAAAAGGTAGCTCAATAACGGCATCCGGGCTGTACATGAAAACAGGGTCGGGCTATGCGAGGGGCGACGGACTTTTGTTGGGCCCCAACTCTGCGTTTCAAAACATTCCGATTCTCGGCATGATATTATAAATTATTCTATTAAAAAATGTCGAGACCAATACACAAATTTGGAACTAAACCTACTAGACCGGTAGAGGTTAGAACGCAGCCCGTTTCAGTCTTTTGGAAGATTACGGGCGGTGTTACTCGCACTCCAGTAAGACAACTAGGAGGTCTGCGATGGGAGATTTTTGCACAAAATGATATCACGATACAGCCAAAGGCGGCAAATACGCTAAGGCTTGGACTCGGTGTAGAAATGGCGGCGGGTCTTTGCCTCGTTTCCCTCAGACAGAGTATCAAAGAACGACGATGCAGTCTACTAGACGGAGTGATTTCAGAAGATGTGATTGATGATATCATAGTTTCCATTCAAAACAACTCCGATTCGGCAGTAACGATAAACGAAGGAGATTCGCTATGCTGTGTAAACTATCAACGGTAAAAAAAATATATATTGCTAATAAATAAAAGAATGGAATACGAAGGCATCAAACTCTATCCAAACCTAACAAATATAACGCCCTCTGCGCCAGAAGGTGAAATACAAATAGCCGCAGGGTCCGCACAAACGTATCGACTTCAGAAGATTAGCGAAATCAAAAAGGAGATCGAGCAAGAACGAGACAAAAGAGCAACGTTGAGTAAAAAGTACCATAGAAGTGTGAGCGTAATCGGCGCAGTAGACAACTTCCTCATGGTCGTCACGATGGGGCTCGGAATTTCGGGAATCGGCGTACTAGCCACCATAATTGCAACCCCCATCGCCATCGCTATGGAAGGGACAGCGCTAGGTGCGGGGCTACTGAGTATAATTGGCAGCCGAATCTGTAAAAAGCTCGCCCTGAAGGCGGAGAAGCATGAAAGGATCAAAACGCTAGCTGATGCGAAGCTCAACACGATCAGCGACCATATTTCAAAAGCACTCGTGGATGATCATATTTCAGACGAGGAATATTCTCTGATTCTAAGCGAGATTGAAAAATTCAATAGCATGAAAGAAGAAATTAAAAGTAAGTCGAAAGTTGCGATAGACGCGATGGACGAGGAAACGAAACAATCTCTCATCGACCGAGGAAGAGAAGAAGTCAGGCAGTCCTTTCAAAGCATGTTTGAGAAAAATACCGAATCTGTGAAAAAGACGACTAACGTGAACATGTACGAAATCATGTAGACTTGTAGAGTTTTGTGGAGTTTTGTAGAGTTTTGTAGACCTATGTAGACCTATGTCGCTATGTCTGAAAATACGTCTAACTTGTGTTTTTACACATGTCGAAAAACATGTCGAAAAACATGTAGAAAAACACGTCTAGAAACACATCGTAAAACATGTCGAAAAACACATCGTAAAACATGTCGAAAAACATTAAATTTTTTATTAAAAATGTCGTTTCTAAAGATAGATGACCCGGCGAAAAGAAATTTCATAGTCGAAGAGTTTCTGAAGTCCAAGAAGAATATTCAACAAAACTTTTTATCGGAGAGATTGGGGGATTCGGGGCTGCAACAAGAATTAACCAAGCTGTACAAGCCTATCGTCGATTCGCAATCCGCAATTTCCAAAGAGCAAAATGTCTTACTATCCGCCATCAAAGAAAACTCGATAGCTACTACAAACGCACTACAGACGCTACCCGCTTCGTTGAAGATTCAATTTCCTCAGTATCCCTCGATAGAAGCGTATAGCGACGATCCGACTGAGGATATTAGAACTTTAGAATTAGGTGATGTAGCCACCAAGTACCTTCATCAATACGCCTCCGATAGAAAAATCGTAGACACGACGTTCGGAATACGATCAAAAAATAGTCAATTCTACATCGGCGACACTCCGATTTCTATTCAAGGAGACGATGTGACGGTTGGAAATAAGACGTATAGCGGAACACCGGGGCTTTGGGAGTTGTTGACGATGAAACAGCCGAACACGTCGATATACGATAATAATGATAGAGACGATTACGCCGAGATTCTACTCGCGTCGGATGCTATCAGACAGCCAAAAAATCCCAACAAACCGAAAGCATCTTCGAGCGCCAAATATAGAGAAATTATCAAGCCGATATGGGAAAAGAGGACTCGTAATGCGGTGGGTAAAGGCGTGGGTGGTGTAATCGTTATTTCCGAAGATCCAAACGTATTAGCGAAACAGCTAGAACTACGATTTCAAAGCTTCAAAGCAGGCAATACCGGCGTGAGAAACGAGATCGTGGCGATGTGCGACGCGTTATTGAGGCAGGAAGTGCTGAGTAAAGATGCTTACAAAAATATAATGATGACATTGTAAAATGCAGAAAAAATGCAAGTCATTAATAGAAGGAGGTATAGAAAACAATACGTTATCGGAGGATCGGGAATATTCGATACAATTTCGGGATTTTTCAAACGACTAGTAACGTCGAACGCCGCCAAACAATTAGCAACGACCGCTCTCAACGCGGGTAAAGACGCGGCGAAAGAAATTGGGAAAAAGGCCATCGATGTTGGGAAAACAACCGCAATCGATGCCGGCAAACGATTAGTGGACAAAGCAGTGGCCAAACTGTTTACGCCTGCCCCTACTCCCACCTCCAAGAAAATTACGCCAGAAACTAGACAAATTTTAGAGCGGCTGAGTGGCGTCGGGTCGAGTCCGAATATCCCAAATATCTCGAATATTAATAATCTGATGATGGGGGACGGCCTGACGAAGAACGGCGCCATATCGATACAAGATTTAGTACGCTCGCTAAACGGCGGCGGAATGAAGGTCGCGTAAAAAATATATTATCGCGTAGTAGTAAAAATGCAATCATCCGATATTCTGAGATTTACCGAACAACCATTGAGCGATGAAAGCGTCGAACGTTACGAATGGTATGAGTATGAGCCGATATCGGGGGCGAATCTAAACACCTCCGGCGAGATTAGAATAAATATCGAACTTCAAGATCTATTTTGTCATCCGGCGGAATCTTACCTGCTGTTCGAGGGTAGATTGACGAAGGCGGACAACCCCACCACCTTCTACGTCAATGCCGATGAAGCAACTCTTACGAATAATGGGCTCATGCATCTTTTCAGCCAAATTTCGTATTCCCTGTCGAATCAGGAAATTGAATCGATATTTCACCCAGGTCAAGCAACGACGATGCTCGGATTACTCAAATACCCGAATGATTTTCAACTAGCTCAAGGTCTGAATCAGTTGTGGTACAAGGACAGCGGAGCGACGGCTGCTATCGCGAATAATCAAGGTTTCGCCGTGAGACAGTCGTATATAATTCAAAAACCAAATGCCAAAGGTACTTTCAGCTTTGTAGTTCCATTGAAGCATATTTTCGGATTTTGCGATGATTACGACAAGGTTGTTTTTGGTGTGAAACGTACGCTAACTCTGGTTCGTAAAGCCGATGATGACGCAATTTTTAGACTCGCCGGCGCGGGCGCAGCGGATGCAGGGAAAGTTAGGCTGGATAAAATCTCATGGTTCATGCCGCACGTTATTCCCGCGGATATGGAGAAGATGCAATTGTACAAAACTATCGAATCGAAAGCGTCGCTGCCAGTTGCGTACAGAGCCCGTCAATGCGATACCACCTCCGTCGCACAGTCGACTAATTTTAGCTGGAGACTTAGCGTCAAGACATTACCTGAGAAGCCTAGGTACATCATCTTGGGTTTTCAAACCGACAAAAGCGGCGATCAACTACACAATCCATCCGTTTTCGATCATTGCGATCTGAAGAACATGTTCGTGATGATGAACCAGGACCGATACCCAGTTGTCGACTACAACCTATCATTTCCGAATCAACAATTCGCGCGGGCGTACCGAGCAGCAGCCGCGTTCAGTGAAAAATACTATGGAATGGACGAACTAATGACGCAATGCAATATCACACCCTCGGATTTCAAAGATCTGTTTCCGATTATGGTGTTTGACGTGAGCAAGCAATCCGAGCGTCTGAAGTCATCGGTGGTCGATATCCAGATCAAAGGCACGTTCAATACGGCGCCGCCAGCTAATACGGAAGCGTACGCAGTGGTGATTTCAGACAAGTTACTGAGGTTTCAATCGGATGGGCAGAAAATGAGCGTGGTATATTGAAGAAAGATAACGCTGAAGAATAATGAGACTTACAGATACCTATCGCGCGTATATGAACGATAGGTATCTACGGTTACCTAGTACAAAAACTCGACCTGCAATCCGCCTCCGCCCATGAGAAGACGGCGACCGGCTGTTGGACTGTTTCCGGTCATGAGGGAATATAACTTCATACCGAGCTTATCGTTGACGTTGAAAAATATGGCGACGGTTGGTAATACGAGCGATATTCTGCTGCCAACCGTTGTTCCGCTGACCTTGTATTCAAAAAGTTCGTCGCTATGTAACTCGTCTTGGACATACGCAATTCCGATTATTTTTTCGCCCGGACTATCATTTCCTATCAAGAAATTCGCGAATCCGCTAAGTCGATATACGCCCGTACGAGGAATAGTTATGAAGCCCAAGGACGTCGTATACGCCGAATCCGTATTGATGGCAACGACCGTTAATTTATGATGCATTACATATACGCCTCCGAATGCTCCACCATGCGCTGCATATGTGCCCGAGAATGCGCCACCACTTACGATAGCAGTCGTCGCTCCGCTGTCATCCTCTCTCAACACGCAAATAGCCGGTCCGGTTGTAGGTCTCCAATTCACGGATAATGCTGGCGCCGCTGTTATAGCTCCAGCCGTTCCTTCGAACCTATATATAATACCGCTCGTCGTATTTCTCACTAGATTGCCCGGAGATACCCTCATACCCGAAACGTAATCTCTAATACCGGCAGGCTCGACGCTATTAGTGATTTTATCGGCGACTAGGGCGATAGCCTGGGCTGAACTAATAGCGTCACCCCCGTTACCCGTAAAAGGGTAATCAGTCGGTAACCCTACGAGATGATGGCCATTCATATTTAGATTCCCAGTCGCCGGATTTGCTCCATCTACCCTTAGAAAAGTACTATTTACTTGGGACAGCGTAACGCCTCCTGCAATTATTCTTTGAGTAGATCCTGAATCTGTATGTCCAAATTTATCAACAGGCATTTTGAATATAATAATTTTTATTAATTAGGGCCGTATGAATACCGCTGAAAAGTCTCTAGCTAATATGCGCGTAGCGACAGATGAAAAAGCGTGTATGTTGAGGTAATCGAACTCGTCTAGAAAAACTACGGCACTACCGGTTGAATGGTTGTACGAACCTCCCGTAGCCCCTCCGCCCGCAATTTGCATGTACGACGCCCCATTTTTATACAGGTGGACGGTGCCATACGCGGAATTACTATTGTTACAAAATTCTATGTACGCCGAAACGATATAGTACCCGGCTTTACTGGGGAAGAAAGAAGTCGTTCCGATACCCTGTTCAATACCGTGTCTTGCGGTACCGCATCTTATTACGTCAAAAGTAACTGCAGTGTGAGTTCTAGCGAGTATAGCCTGTTGAGTTGAACTGTAAGCACTAACCGCAGGCCCTACCACCGCCGTCACTTTCGAAGTAAGTTGTTCATCGACGTATTTCTTATTCGTCAATGATTATTGTCGGTCGGGACGTCGTCGTGATTCCGCAGTAAATCTATTACTTGTCCCCGGCTCACAGCCTCATCTATTCCCGCTTCCGGAGTATTCGCTGTATTCGCTGTATTCGTTGTAGGCAGACCTCTAATAGTATGCGCCATCTAGCCGTAGAAAAGTACTATTTACTTGACTTTCAGTAACTCCCCCAGCAATTACTCTTTGCGTAGATCCTGAATCTGTATGTCCAAATTTATCAACAGGCATTTTTTACATCTGAATATAATTTTCAATGCAGGCTGTTTATAACTTCTTGAAAAGTCACTCCATCTTTGCATGTTTTTTTCAGGACGTGCAGGCATAGATGACCGCAAAACACTTCGTTGTCGGGCTGCACGCGCTCGCTATTGTAGTACACGGACCTCTGTAAATACTCTACCAGTTCTGTAGGAGGGGGCAGGCCATAGCTGTCGAAATATATTTTGTCCTTGCCGTTTTTTGAAAAAGCGACCCAGTGCGAGCCGGTTCCATTAGAATCGTCTAGATTCAATATTCCACATTCAGTCCGTCTAGGTTTCTTTGGCAGCTCGTCTCTGAGAAATACTCCCCGGAAATTAGGAATATTGAGCTTTTTCGCGGCATCTAGTAGTTCAAAATTCGTCAACGGATGATTTGCGAGGACTACGCCTTCGACATTTATGTTTTTCACAGTTGTATAGCTCATTTTAATATTTCATCTAGATGTTTCACAAACTAACGAGCTTTCGGGCTTCTACGCAGGCGAGATAATATTTATGTCTACAATTTTTGCATTCATTCGCCTTTCCATCTTTTTGAAATCGATTGTTGACGTATTCCGATATGTTCTGATTTACCTTACACCGGCTGCAAACTTTTGTGTCTTTTGTCTCCCTAATTTCCTGTCTTGCGTATTTGTGCGCAAGCTCTTTCACTTTGGCATTTTTACAAATTTTACAGCTGGGGTAATACCCGCTCTTCTGTGAGTTATCTTTGTGAAATTCGTCCAAGCTTTTTTCTTTTTTGCATTTAGAACACACTTTTTTTGCCGCATCCATTTTATATTAGTGTAAATTATTCTTTATTTTGTTTAGTTTTCAGCGTGTAGTGCCCGTAGGCTAGGGTATGGATCCCGTCGTCCATTATTACTCTTTTGTCGTCGTCGGCAGACAGAGCTATTTTATTTACTTCTTCGGTGTAAATTTCATGGCGATAGGATCGAATGACGTTCATCGCTCTCGACTGCTGTCTTTTCGTAAACACGCAGTCTTTGTAATCTGCGTGAGTGATTGATTTCTTGACGACGTTCTTTTTCACGCCCTTACATTTCTTGTAGTCTTCACCCGCCATCTTGTAAGAGTACAACTTGGATCGCAGCCCGACAAATTCTTCAATCTGTTTTCCCGCGGCCTCGTCTTTGAACATACCAACCACTTTTTTATTTACACCCGTTTCTATGCCGGATGGGTGATCTCTCGGATAGTCTGAAGTATCGAACATACTTTGGACGTCGCGGGAAATATCTTTGTAGAAGTCTTCGGTTTTAATTTCATACGCCAAAGAATCGGTATCGGTGAATAATAGCTTGGCCCTATCTCCGTACTTGGCCTTGATGTAATTATAATGAAAATCATACATGAGCGTCTTACTGACGTCTAATATACACATCCCTAGATATATCGGCTTGTTGTAAAACAACTTGGTCTTTTTCATGTGAACGGCGATGAGGTTTTCATCGAAAATCGTTCGTCTGTCGTAATTAGTTTTCGCGACTAGCTTGATAGCTTCCTTCTCATCACTCACCAATCGTATGTCAACTCGATTCTCGATAGCTTCCATTGTTTTACCGAAAACGCTATTGTTCATCAGCTTGAAAAAGTCTTTCTCAAAATCGTTCGTAGCTTTCGTTCTCAGGTTGGTATTCAGATCGATATACTTTTTCAGCCAGGCACTTTCCACGAATTTTATTCCTCGATGTATTTTTACGATTTTCAATCCGAGACGTTCATACAATTTTAAATTTTCGTAATGAACGACGTACTTCTTTTTGTCGTTCAAGTTTGGAATTAGTTTTGAGACATTCGATCCCGCAGGTTTTACACTCTCAGGAGCTAGAGGATAATCATTATGCAGGTCGTGCAATTCCTTTGGATATTCTAAATCGACTTCTAACACACATCCCGCGCCATCTCGTTCGGTAATGTTTCTCCAATCATTCAATTCGTCATCGTTCATCCATTCAAACCCATGAGTTGGTAACGGTTTGCTCATCGCCCATCCGTACAAGTTGTTCGCGTCCAAGTATGGAATGAATACTGAATGCTGGGTGGGATTGAAAGCTTCCCCCATGTACTCGTTGTTCGCCTTCGCGTATCGATGTGAAATCGTGCTGACGCCTCCTCGTATTCCCTGCTTGATCATCAGCAACATATCGTAGTCACTCAACAACTCCAACTCTACACCAGTCGTCTTCAACGCCGCGTCCCAAGAAAGTCCAGGCGAAGTATAATACCACGCAGGATCTAGGTTGTAGTTCTTCATACAGACGTCTCTAAAGTTTTCAAAGACATCCGCTAATAATAGAACATCCGATAAATTGTACAAGTCGTGATATTGGCGTAATGTTTTGCATTCAAATTTGTCCCATACCGTTTTCGCGTGCTCGTAATCTTTTTCGCTGATGCCCGAATCGTTTAGTTTTGAATAGAAGGCATGCTTCGATGGTAATTCGGTTTCGTTTAATCTTTCAACACCGTCGACGTAATCATATGGGTAAACGCCTTTTCTGAATAAAAGATCCAACTTCTCACCCTCAAAAAATTTCCCTAAATTCTTGCACTGATCTTTCTGAAGATTTTTCGATAACGCGTCGAGACTCGTCTGCATGAATCTAAAACTATCGATAAAACGTAATTCGCGTTTGACTTCTCTCTCTTTTCCATCTGCGTCTACAAATTTATCGACGACGACCTCTCTGCTGAATGAGATATACTTTTCTTCGTTACAGGGAATGCATTTGATTTTCTCGCCGTGTTCACCCCGTAATTTCTTGATAAATAAATGGCTGTCATAACCTGCCAAATTGTGAAATACGACAGGGAAGAACTTGGGGACTTTGTATTTCAGATTACAAAGGTTGTGAGCGGCGCCTCTAAATTTTCCAGTCAAATGACAGTGATCTCGTACCGGTTTTTCTTCGCCTATAAATTCTCGTTCACATATATGGCAAACAGTAGCCGAGTCGAAGAGCCCCTGCTCTTTCTTGCCGAATATCATCTTCTTGGGGAATTTGAACTCGTTGTATATTCGTTTTACATTTTCTTCGATAGAGTCTATGAATAACTGAGCAACATCATCGTCTTCGTTTTCAGCTGTAAAACGCACCGGCTCTTGGGAATAAACATCATCGTCGAAGCATTTCATGTGATAACAAAACGAGCTGGGTGTATGTTTTTGATACTTGTTGGTGTAAGACGTGCTAGGTACGGGCTGACATGTACCGATAGGTTTGATGAACGATTCAAAGTCGGCAAAATACACAAACGGTACACGCATCTTCCGATAATAATGTGTAAAACTTAGCATAGTCCCAGGTTCTGGAAGTTCTATTCGTTGGGCGTCCTGCTGCGAACAGTACTCAGTATGTTTGTGAAGCGATTCTTTTCTACTGAATCCTATCAAGCATCTTTTGCAATAGTACATTGATGTAGTAGTATTTTCTGTTTTCACCGCCATCAGTCTGTTGAAATTCCTGATCCAACAATAATGCTTCTTTTCTCCATCAGAAATGAGTAATAGATCTACACACCTATCATTCTCATGCTTTGATATATATAGTGGGAATACATTCACATCTTTCTCGTAACCAAAAACATTAACACTAATATTATTATTTCGCTCAAACTTACTCAGCACATTAGCGTCCGCTGCTACAGGGAATTCGATACCAGTCCAATTGAGTTCCTCAGACTGTCTAATTAATTCTTTCGTTATTCTCTCCGGATGTTCTTCAACGGGGTTTACAGCCCTCGTTACACACCACTTGAAGCATTCTCCATCTTTGTTCTTCATATTAATAATAGCCTTTTTATTCACTAAATAATCGGGAAGTGGAATGTAGGAACTACCTTTCAATGGTTTATATACCACTGTATCGATATCCAACTTCAAAACGGTTTTGAATCTCCAATTACTCCCCCCGCATCTGAAAACTTGCCATGCTCTCCTTAATTTTATCCGCTGCGTTGGCATATATTTCCCTCACATCGGTTGCTTCTAAAATAATATCACTCTTTGATTTGAAATTAGGCTCAGCCGTTACTACTTCGCCGGTTTTCATATCTACTTTCTCCATTACGCACATGAGATCGAATTGAACTTTTACCCCTCGATTTTTCCCTAGCAGCCTAACTACCTGCGGTCTTACAGCCTTGAGAAAAGTTGCAACATCGATCCTGTCGTCGCCATCGATCGTGTATCTTTTTGTAAACCCTTTGATAGCCGTCGCAGTCTCTCGAAGTTTGAACCTATGAATGGGCGGTTTTATTTGAGGGGGTAACTGACTAATCTCGCGAGTCAGCCAATCCGAAAAAACTATTTTATTTTTCCCCGTGTTCAAAAATTTCCAAGTATTAGACAAGAATGCCGTAAGTTCCGCTTTTGCTAATCTCGAGTATCCTCTTTGTCCTCTCTTTTTTGCAATTTCGCGCAATTCTCGTACAGTGGCGGGAGTTTGCGCTGGTGCTTTGTTGACCCGGGCCGCACGAGCGCCTAGTCGATCTCCCTGCGATATGAACGCTATGAGTTCCGCTTTTCGCAAACTCGAGTATCCTCTTTGTCCTCTCTGTTTAGGAATTTGTCGTAATTCTTTCAGATTATACGATGAGTAGTCCATTTTATATTGGGATCTCTCGTCTTTAGGTCGAGTTGGATATTCCATTTTTTCAGTCATTTTATATACGCCAGAGAAAAATTTTTTTTTACTTTTTTACTTTTTTACTTTTTTGCGCCAAACGTCTAATTAAAAAAGTAAGGCTATATTGGTCAAACTGCGCGGGCACTCAATTTTTTAGGCTGGTATTGGTCAAATTGTCCGAAGGTCAAGGCTGTACTGGTCAAATTGGCGAAAGTCAAGGCTGTACTGGTCAAATTGTCCGAGCTTGCTACATTGACCTCTACTGACGTCTATAAATAGCATAAAACATTCTATTTTTAATCAATTATAAAAATTATTATGCATGCTTTTAGTTAATTAAATTCTAACCTTATCGCCCCCTAATGTTCTTCAACTAAGAAAAAGTGACCCTCGTGTCCTCAAAGTTAGAAAAAGTGGCCCTAAAGTCCAAAAAGGTTGGGAACCACTGGCTTATATCAATAGAAAGTAGAACAACTAAGCTTAGCTCTTCTTAAAATCTGGCGTAGGCCTATATGGCCCATGATTTTCAATTATATCAGATTTGAGCAGAAGTAGCTGCAGCCATGGCTTCCCCACAATCCGGTGGACAAATTGGCAGTGATTTAGCCTACCCCAACCGAGAAATAAGCAATTAAACTTCCCATGATATTCCTGATCATTTTCAATTTCTTCCTTTAAAAGCTGTTGTACAACTAGTCTTTATAATAGATTTGCCTAATAATAGCCTGTTCATGAGGCTACGACATTTAATCCTAATGGTTCACAGGAAATGTAAGCTTATAGGTAAGTTCGTTTGATAAAATGTAGGCCTATAACTTTTCCGTTTGTCTTCGGTAGCCTATGTCCATTTTGAATCATTTCTGCTCTGTGTTTTTCTGTCCGCTATTGTTTAAATTATTTCTGAAATTGTTTGCTTTCAGGTACATTCTTACAGTTTTTTCTGCAGTAACAAAGATCAGCTACAAGAGCACACAGATTCCGTTCTTCAGAACCACTACAATGGAACATCATCCGAACTGCAATGACTTCCAAGATATGGATCCTGGGTTCGCTCCAAATACCGGCGATAAGTTTATAAAAAGATATGCTGATAGATTTGTTCAATTTCCTATCGATACATATAAAAAATGTCTGGGATGTTGCTTGGCTTATTTGACAAGTGATAGGAATTATACTCGGCTTGATACTCAACCGGGTTTGTTTTATGTGCATTTTCCCGTTGGAAACTCCCCTGCAGACCTTTACCGAACTCCTTCGGTCGATGGTTGTGCTCGGGTACCTAAAGTGTCTACGGGGAAAATGGGTCAGATTGCTACTGGTAAGGAATATAACCTTGGGGCACCATATTTTCGTCGACCATTTCAAGCATCACGAACATTTCAGTTGTACGTCCCAAATAATGCTGCTACTGCTGCTGCTGCTGATGATGATGACGGCGATGATGATGATGGTGGTGATGATGATATTGCAAATGGCGACCTTGGTCGGGGTCTGAGCATTGGATTTCCATGCATTAATGCAAGAATGGAGAGTGTGGCAATTGATGTCGTAAATCAGGCTAAACACCACGATATCGCAGATATCAAACTGAATTTTTTCGATGCCGTTTTGGTGGAAAGATACAAAGAGATGACTCCTAAGGATGAGGATAAGGCTAAGGATAAGAAAAAGGATAAAGTTAGAACTTCTTTCCGTGGATATTGCATGACCCCTACGGGTCCCGATCCAGTTGATCTACTAGCCGAAGGAATGGGGGATGTGGCTATAAACAAACAGCCTATTTAACTAAAGTATCAAACGTGAAGGAGTATGAATAGACCAACATTGATCTGGTTAAATAGATAAGTCACTCATGACAAGAACTTACTTTGGCAGATGGAATGATGATGGGCTGTATGACCTGAATTGGTCTGCAGTTGCATTGGCAAGGGTTTTTTTAACTATAAATAGGGCCGGATTAAGGCATGTTCAACATGTTCGGCCGAACAGGGCTCCCACACTTTAGGGGGCCCCCGTACACGAAAAAATAAATTTTTTAAAGGAAAATATATGTATGTTTTTACGCAATTTCGCGCAGACGACTAAAAAAGGTCGTCAGCAGCTGTTTCGGACGGGAAAATCGGTATATTGTAAAGAAATTTCGACCAAAAGACTAAAAAGTCATCAGATTTTTCGATCGAAGATCCCCAAAAATTTTCCGAACAGGGCCCCCACATTTCTTAATCCGGCCCTGACTATAAACGTGATTGTCTCTTCGTTTTGACACTCTTTTCGATGTAAATGTAATCATAAAACTGTCTGCTTGTAAGCCTACTGCTGGTCGATTTAAATAGCTTGCGAATTCTTGATCATAGAACTCGTTATCAGTCGACATTAAGATGAAAAAGTTTGTATAGGCTACTTTTATGTAAGAAACTGATAAGTTGGCGATGCTAAAACATTATGAGTTCCTCGTGTAACTCGCTGTTCAATACATAGGCCTGTTATAATACTCGCATGTTCACTGTCTTTTTTCTGACCAGTGTCCTATTAGGCTCATTGCAGTGTGGAAAAAAGAAATGCCTGGACACCCCTTACTTTTTCCGGGCTGTGTTGGCCAATAAGTGGCAGGACGACGTTCAGAGTTTAAATTAAGTGCAGAGGCCTATGCGCCGTCCATGACCGTCCGGGCACACTTTTAGCCCTGATTAGGCTATTCGCTACAAGTATCGCAATCGTTGTTGTAGATAGCCTATTTCACACGCTACGCTCTGCACGTTATTATGTACCTTGGTTACCTGGGGTATTATGATTGTTATTACCATTATCATTGTTATTGTTTTAGTAGGCCTATAGTCCATGGGCGCCGACTCTGCAAGGCCCGTGAGTGCTCAGCACCACCAAAAATTGGCCATGCGAGACCCTCCTATGCATGGGCACCACCTGAAATCAGCCGGCAAGATGTGCTTTTAAGATATTTTTTTCTTTGTTGGGATTGCTTATCAATAAAAATCATTCCATCTTTAGAATACTTTTTAAAATCTCAGTTAGTTTACCTTTCAATTAGCCTACTCCAGTTTTATCCCATCTGGTAGTCTGAACTCCATTGGTCCTAAGCCGATCAGCGAATGCGAGGAAACCCCGAAATCCGGCTTATTCGATCCGCTTCCGTCATTTTTTTTATTACGGACGAATGCGACGATTTGAATGGCATTGTTTCTTTTGGCCTATATTGTAGGCCTATACATGCTCAATAGTGTTCTTCAGTGCTCGAGAGTCACCTCCCAGCATCATAAAAGCGGAATATTGTTTTGTCTTTAAAAACTACTTGAAATACTATTTGAAAAAATATTTCACAGTGTTAATATTGGCTCACTAAACAGTGGCTAATTGTCTGATTTCTTGAGCAAAATTTGGGTATTTGACCTTATTGAGGGAGAGTGCTCCAAGACGCCCATGAAAACGAAGATTGTACTTTTCTTCTGTGTGGATTCCAAGAGAAATAGGCTACATCAAACACAAAGAATGATCAAACAAATTTAAATTGGGAAGAACATTATTTTATTGAGGTTTTAAATCATGTCTTTATGCAATGAGATAACAGGAAATTTTGACAAGGATGTCATGACGTTGAAATGACAGCCTAAGGTTCTACCATCGCAGTGTGACAATAAAAAAAATCGAAAATGGGGAAGAGCACATCCGCTTCAAAAACCCCGTCTCTGCTCGCTGCTGTGCTTCTCGGCGATCATACTTTGGCAGCGAGTTCGTCCCTTCAAATCAGGACCAAGTCTCCGCCAATATGAACAATGGTGATTTCAATAAGTCTCCTATAAAAAAAAGGTACAAACAATTTTCGCGCGCTCACGCCCGCATATTTTCACATACTTTTGGGCACCCCCACTCTTCAGGTCAACTCGGCGCCTATGGCCTATACTACTCAAGTAACACACACGTGTATCAAGTAGGCCTATAGCCTAAATGAAGAAAGAGGGTCCAAGGCTGGTTGTTCGCTTTTTCTTCCTGTTTTTTCATGATACTTGATTCTCATTGTGCTTAATCATTTTGTATCGCAAAAAAAGTTCTCTAAGAATAATTTGTTTGACTATGTATCTCAATTCTGATGGACGTTGTAAGCCAGCAGTAATGTAATGACTTATTCAGTCATCCGAAGATTTGCTTGCTACATTCTATGGCTTATATAGTGTTGGTTTGATTTTAATCAATGCGGTCAATCTAATGGCCTACCTGCCACTTCAATAATTCGGCAGCTTAATTGTTCTGATTGGGATGGAATGTGTTGTCTTACTCTATTTAGGCTAAAATAGGTCAATCCTGTTTAGTGCATTTTTAGTTATTTAATATGAGAAATAACTGTTAGAACCATATTTTATAAATATATTATACAGAAACTTAGCTTTGCGGTTTTATTAATGCATAGATAATTTAGCATTTTAGGCTATGTAATGCCAGAATATAATCCAAATCAATGGAACATTTTCTCTACTAAGCAATGTACATTTCACAAACTCTAGACCTATTCCTTGTTTGCTTAAATGTTGACGTGATTTATTACGATATTTGATGCTGAAAACGTTTTATGCAAAATATATGGCATAGGCCTATACTTCCTTCGTATGTTGTTTGATTACATAATAATAATAACGAACTTTCATGGTATCTGTGTTTGCTTTTTTGCTAACAACTGACAGGCGCGTTATCTTCTTTTGATTTTGATGAAGAGAGTTCAAGAGCATAGGCGTAGCCACATGAAGACAGGAGGAGGCAGTTGCCTCCTCTTGGATTTTCCCGTATTTGCCTCCTCTTGCCCGAACTCCATCGCCATACAAATCTGCATGCAAATGATGCAATTTACTTACTTACTGCACTGTTCAAGCGAATGTTGTACCGTACGGCGTATACTATTTCCTGACACACAGACACAGTTTTCGTTTCCGGTAACAAACGCCTAACTTCAGTATTTTTCAAGTAAATTGTACTAATCGAATTATTGTGTATTATCGTCATTCCGACTCATTCGTCAATTCGTCAATAGTCATTATTATGTCTGCTGGGCCGCCAAATAAGAAACTTCGACAGATTGTGCTATCTTTTGCCAGCCAAAAGCCAGCGAAGAAATACACAGGTAACGACAGGTTATTAGTAATAACGCCTATGGTTATTAGTTATAGGCCTAATTAGTAACGAAGCTTCTCTTGAAGAAAAGACCTAGTTTCATCAATCCAACTTTATATACTTACGGAAACAATTATTTCCATCATCCAACTTCTATTTAATCAAACTTCCATTTAGGCAAGAAATCATTCTCATCAATCCCTGCAGCTTCCATTTTAAAGCAACAATGTAAAATAATTTAGCAACGTAAACTAGGGTTTAACCGTTAGCCTATACCGTTTTTTATACCTAAAAAAAAGGTCGTCAGGAAAAAAAGTCTACGATTTTCGTCTATTGCTCCATGGATAAATTTTGCCTCCTCTTGTTTGCTCCATGTGTACATTTTGCCTCCTCTTGTGCCTCCTCTTGAAAAGAGGTCTGGCTACGCCACTGTTCAAGAGACACTCCATTACCTTCTTACGTTTAAAAAATAATAACTTTTATAAAAGTAGACCTACACGTAAAATGATGACTATTATTCTCTTCCACTCGCAGAGTTCGAGACGCCTGCACCATGAAAAAGATGATGTGGCCCTCGCAGAATAAAAAACCTCAAACCGACTCTGCCACGACGCCTAAAAACCCAATTAATTTGGCTGGGCACTACGCAACCGCTGGCCAAGCTATACCGTAACACCCTCTCCATTGAATTCCTTTATGTGACATGTCTTTTTTTCACAGAGGTGCGTGACCACGGAGTGCACCTGAACTCTGAACTCACCCTTGCACCTAAAATATAGTCGAAGCTGCGGCACACTCGATCTCATTTATAACTATACCGATTGCGGCAGTACAGGGTCATTGCTATATATATTATATATAGCTCTGACTCTTGATGCTTTGATCTCCCTTGTTCACGAGTTTGTGCTCAATCAACTTAACTAATGCGCCACTATCTTTGCTGGTCTTCCTTGGGTTCGAAACAAGAGGTTGGAGCGGATCCACCGGGCTGCGGCGCGACTCACTGGCGGGTTCATCAAGTCCGACCGACTATGCAGCGTCAGGTCTTGCCATGACTTCCTTTTCAGCGGCGCATCTGATTCAGGATGCATGTTTTGTGTGACTGGGCACTCTCTTATCTGGGTTAGCTTTGCGGTCTTCTTAAGGCTTGCGCAGGCAGCCGCGCACTGCGATCCGCTATCCACGATGGCTTAATGGTCCCTCTCACCGGCTCTGCGACAATACAGACCCGCTCCTTGTCTGTGGATGGTCAAACAACTTGGAATGGGCTTCCCCTGAATATACGACATCTTTCGAACTGTTCTCAGTTTCACGAAATGTTGAAGATTGCCTTTTTCCTTGACCTTGGCTGGGAGTGTCTCTGCGTTGGTATCTTGAAAGGGCGCTATGTAAATTCTTATCGTTTGATTGAATGATTCCCAGCAATTCGGTAACATGTTGCATTTCGATATAAGTATAATTGCTTTATTCATCTCTAGTATAGGTCTGCAATTCAATAGCATTGCAAAACTTTAGGCCTCTGCAATTCACTAGTTTATTCAAGCATCGTCGCCATAGGCGTACGAGAGTTTTCAGCAGAGGGGGGGGGGGGCAAAGATTGAACTTCTGCCCGAAAAATACATCCGTCAAAAAGTTAGTCGTTCGCGTCCGTGTTTGCCCGAAAAACCTGACTTGCCCAAAAGTTGATGACCTTTTTTATAGTCGTTTGGGGTTTTTGCCCGAAAAAACCACCAAACTTGCCCGAATTGGGGGGGGGGGAATTGGCTCCCCCTGCACCCCCGCCTCGTACGCCTATATAGATGATCGTCGCGTAGGTCTATTAGCATAAGCAAAATAAGGAAACATCAACAAATTTTATGTTCAGCATAGAATGAAAATGTAGTTTTGGCTTATACTTTCCCTACACAGAATGATGTCAAAATATCAGCAGCGGTGCTTGTTTAGTTCCATAAGGTTTACTAACAAATTTTACAAGCATAATAATTAGGCCCAGTATTCCTATAATGAACAAGTAGGCCCTACTTGAATATAATGTGCAATGCAGAATCAATTTCAGTAAACGTAAATCAATGCATGGCAAACAAGATTGTCATTCTCGACTATAAAATAATCTAACCTTATTAATCTAACCACCTTAACATTGTATATAGCAATGTCATGTTATCTAGAAAACTGTCTTCCTTACACAATGATCATCCGTACATTTATTTCAGAACCTTGATTTATATAATATTATTTTTATATTTAATTATAATTATCATAATATTTTAGCACTTTGATTATTATATCACTATTTTAAAATTAAAATTATGTTATGGTCTATAAAAACTCTATATCATATGAGTTGATATTTTCATGACATCAGTTTGTATAATATCCAGGGAGGTTCAGTGCATATATTTTGAAAGGGCCTACAGACATCTCTTGATCCGTGGACAATCAATCCAAGTGTTTGCTTTTTAAATTAACCAATAATTAAAACAGAAATAGATATGCAAATCATCATAGACCGAGACATCAATTATGCATTCATCAACTGTTAATAAGCAACCTGGCACAATTGGTAGACATCATTCGGACTATAGACCAAGTTTATTAAATCAAGCAATGGATTTTTCAGTTTGTTGTTGTTGATGGAACACGTCGAAAGAACCAGAAATTATGCAGAAAGGAGCGTATTATGCTTCATATGGATATAATATTTGTAGGCCTACGCTTAGCACTGTCAACTGACACCAGACAAATTTTACCTCCGATGCAGGCAAACGTTCTCTTTACGAATGATTTTCTTAAATGAATGTATAAACGTCGCACTAGTGGTGTATTTAAGGCAATATGATCCATAGAACAAACTGTCCATAAATAATCAATGCATATTAGAACCTCTCTGTTTTCGGATATCGTCTTGATTTCGTCTGAAAACAGCGCAATCAGCAAATTATACAGAAGAATGCCAACAACAAAAACAAAGCTGACGTGGACCGCTTGAAATCCTACTTGTGAGCCAGTGCTGAAACCACGAACGTCCAAAGTATTCAAAAATAAGAGAATCATCGAGTATGCACCACTCAACGAGTCTGAAAACTGTGATAGACAGCCACTAGTGTGGTTTATGGAGGATGTCATAATGAAGAGGCGCATGAAAGCAGTTATGAAACATTGACAAAGAATGATAAAGTAAACCAACATGGACAACATTCGCCTGATGTAGAGAACCATATGCCCGATGGATTGAAAGATTTCCATGTGGTGTAGTAGAGCACAAGTAATAATAGGAGTTTGGCAAAGATGCATAATAGTCAGAAACGCCACATTTTCTTTCGTCGGATTGTTATAGATGGCTATTTCGGCGATTACCATAATGGCAAAAATCAAGCCAACGTAGCGCTGAGCGGCCATGGAGATATCAAAAGCAACTTTCTTACGAGTTCCTGACAAATCCCTTACTAAAAACAGCTGCAAGGATACAATTTTTACTCCATGAACAAACGATACAGAGTCGTACAGTAGAGTTGTAAATGACTGTAATATCAAATAAGATTCCAGACATCTTCTGGCAGTTAGCGATATCGACACCGGATCTTCGTCACAGCTAGTAGTGTCGTTAAAATTATTCATCTCACTTTTTCCGATGCTGTACCTATTAGTAACGTTTATCTGGCTAAACTGATACACACAGAAAGCGCAGGTGTAGACAATTTTGAGAAGAAACCAGATGATGATAAGTAAACGTTTGCTCTGAACTGATTTTCGAATCCAATCTGCGATTATGGATTCGGTGAAGACATGCCGTCCAAAATCTGAGTAAAAATGCCTTTCGTCGAGTAAACCGAGAACATGCATAAACGACTTGGTAACATGCCTTTTAATAGAAACGTCGCCTGTTTCGTACTCTGTAATATCATACCAACGATATCTCCTTACACCTATGATATCCTCTCTTATCTTATATATACCTGGTGTTTCAAAAATAGCCATCGTCAACCTAAGAGTTCCTTGGTGAACAGCGAACTCCAGCGGCCTAAGCCCCGTCGTGTCTTCCATACGCAAAAGTCTGGCTATGTTTTCTTCCGGAATAATACGACACAGCTTGGTGTAACTTCGTGCAATTAATTCTTCTCTGTGTGGTTGAAGAAATGCAATACAGACCAAACAATGAAACACATTGAATTCTCGTTTCTCTTGAAGAAAGACGTCTACGTCATATTTAACCATGACGTCACAAACTTCCATAGATCCGTACAACGCTGCCAAGGTGAATGGATGAGTAAATATCGGTCGTTTCTTGGTTAAACGTTTAGCTTCCGGAATTACTGGGAACTCAAATGAACCGTTCAGTAATTTCGACCTTGTAACCATATCGAATGTTTCTAAGACTCTGCTTATCTGTTGACTATCGTCGTTGCTAATGGCGTCAAGCCAGAATTGGTATTGCGGCAGTGGCAAAGCATCTTTATTCCTGCACTCTGCTTCAGAGGCTTCGCTGAGCGACATTGATGATTTTAAATTACTGCTTTTAAAGTAAACGCAATAACGCAGCCTTCAATTCTGTTATAAATTTTTACTCACGCACCGTGGTTATCAGGCGTGTAGCAGTTATTGATCGTTTTAATAACAACTACATGTGAACTGCTAAACGCACTAGACATAAAACTCCGTCGCATTCAAGATTCGAATTCCGTTTTAGTGCGCCTGGATAACACTTCGCTGTGGTTGTGAGTGCTTGCACTAATATGCCTGTCATTTGTACGTTTTAAAAACAGCACGCATCGAATTGGGATCTCCATGTATTTATCTCGCTGACTTTGATATAGGCCGACGCATTTCATACGATGACATAGCCTACATAGCAGAACCGTCAGCCAATAATTGCAATGTCATGCTGTACGCTCGTCGATCTGTGTATTAGAGTAAAATCACTGTTACCTAGACGACGGCGCATTATCTCTAATGGAGTCCATTATGCTAATAGAAATTTGCTCCGCAGGCTACTGTTTGCACCAGTAAGCAGTAACAGCATATGCCAAGACTAGTGGCAAGATAAGCTTTATTGGTCTATGACTCTATAGCATGTTTGTTTAAGAGCGTCTCAGCGATTTCAAATGTGACAGAGGCCTACTGTGAGTGTAATGGTAAATGACTAATGTTAGCATTGCAATGGATTGCAGATTAAAACTGACAATGAAATGTGCAATTATGATTGAGGCTAAAGCGCATGCAATAAGGGAAAAGAATAATGCAGGTAGTAGCCTACAGATCATAGCAGAAGGCATGAGATAGTTGTATCGTAATGATACGCTGAGACGAAATGCACTTTTCTTTGCATTTTAAACACGGTGTCGATTAATTGTTGGTAGTAATATGCTTGTCAAGGGAGTGGTGAGAATTTCGTGTGTTCAATCTACTGGTACTAAACGGTGTCCCCACATACAACCTGATACCTACAGATGGAAGGCGGCTACTTAAAACTGAAATCTACATTAGTTGATTTGGCGCAATTTAGTGATAATCACTACATAGCCTACACGTATATATTCTTTTTCAATTCAATTCATTTAATTCATTTTATTTTTTGTAACCATCAATCATAAACAACAGTCATAGCATAACATGCTTCACATAATCGGATGGCAACAAGGAAGGCCCTAAGAGTTGAATATCCCACTAACAGGGACAGTGGGACACCTATTTACATGTGCAATTTTGACTGATGGCTATAGACGGTTGACATCATGAATTGAACTGTAGGCTGGGAAAAAACAGTATGAAATGAAAATTAATGCAGCAAACTTAACTTTCAAAACACACAAGACAAAAAAACCAGTGCCTACAAGGCTAAATATCTTCGCAGTCATTAATCAAGTAGTCACGTAGCAGTGTCTTAGCCCTTAGTAAACTGGATGCCTGCTGAATATGATTAGGAATCGAGTTCCATACATCTGGTCCAGTGTATTTAATATGGAATCTTCTTGAGTTTAATCGAGCGGATATGGCACGATAGTGAGAGGAGTTTCTAGTAGAGTAGTATTGTATATCAGATCCTTATTGGAAGTACCATGTAAAGTTAAGGGGTAGAAGATCACCACTGAGTAGTCATGATAGGCGAGCAACCGACAATATTTTTCAGGGGTCAAAACACAATGATTACGGTCAGTTTTTTTAGCAAAAACTTGACATATGCAACACATGAAATTAAGAACATGCATTTGTACAAATTTCCAAATATAAATCTCAGTTTTATTTTAGTGATCTTAAATATCATTATTGTTTTAGTGCAAAAAAATCGTTAAATATTATAAATGAAGTAATAAAAAAATAGATGTCGATTTTCCAGAATTTAGCTTTAGCTCCAAGACGCTGCCCATGAGGTCTCTGAATACATATTTTGCACATCATTGACAAATGACAAATAAGAATAAATATGTTGGGAAAACAAGAACCCAGAATGATGTCAATAATCATAGGCGTAGGAGACGGGGGTCCAGGGGGGGCAAATGCCCCCCCAAATTTCGGGCAAGTCTGATTTTTCGGGCAACCAGACCCGGAAAAATAAAAAAGTTTTTAAACAAAATTACTTTTTTTAATTTTTCCGGGTCTTTTTGCCCGAAAAATCAGTCTTGCCCGAATAAAAAAAGGTCGTTAGACCTTTCGGGCAAAAAGTAACGGAAAATTTCAGAAGATTTCGGCCGGATGACTAAAAAAAGGTCGTCAGAATTTTCGGGCAAACGTAACGCAAATTTTTCTTAAGATTTTGGCCAGATGAAAAAAAAATTTCGGGCAAAAGTCTCATTTTTGCCCCCCCAACGTTGAAATCTCCCCTACGCCTATGTCAATAATTAATTACACGTGAGCCAAAATGTTCATGAAAACTGGCGCCGCAGGTAGCCAGGTTAAGTCTATTAAACCAAGCAATGAATATTTTCTGTTGTTATGAATAAAACATCGACACGTCGATTCAAGCCAAGTATTAGTCTGTTATTTGTTCCATTTTAAACTTGTCTCCAAACTTTATCAGAAACACCTCGCACAAAATAATTGTCTGACATTAATTTTCATTCACATAGATGATAGATTTACATGGAACTGCTACATATATATAGTCATACATCGACATAGGCATCAGGTTTGAATACGGCAGCTTCTAATGCAAACTCTAAAAGTCTTGACTCTGTTGAATCTTATAGGTGCAGAATTTTTGCAAGAAATCATCTCACAAAGTCTAGAAAATGATCCGGTAGTAAGAACTTCATTTTTCGATTAGATCTAATTTAGAACACGATACCCATTAAACAACATTAGATGCACATTAATCATGACCAGGCTTTGGCAATGAAGTACATAATCAGATGCTGTGCTCAAGAAAGCGGTGCCGTAACAAAACGGCGCAGGACAAAAGCGCGCAGACAATAGCACGCAACAGAAACCCCCCGACAAAAGGGCGCAGCCAAAAGGGTACACGTCAAAACGCCCCACTACCCAGAAAAGTATCTAAGGCCTAATGTTAACTAATGATGATCAATAAGCTTACCGTACCGAATACCGTATATTCCTAAATTATTGGTTAAGTTAGTTAAGAATGATGACAATGCACAATCTATAGGGTGTCTCGATAGGTCGTGAACGATTTTGAATGCAGATAAATATATGTTCTACACAATATAATGTGGAAAGTTTTATACTGGCGGATAGGTTATTCAAATGAAAATGTTAATATAAAAAAATTAGATCACTAGCTCACTTAATAAAATAGTAGCGCCAATATCCGTGACGTCATCAAATTCGTGCCAAATAAACGTCAAGTTAAGCCGCAAACAATATTGTACGACCATCATTGTTAATCCACACACAATTAAATAATACAAATTATCATTTAGTATTTAATAATGTTTCCTTTACTCTTTATTACAGCCTCAAGTCGATTAGCCATCGAGACAAATAGATTTTGTCAGAGGTAGGCTATGCCTATCGATGTCCATGCCTTACGAAGCCGACGTTTTAAGGTGTTTAGTGTCTGGGGTTCGGGTTCGGCATAAACAGTTGGATTAACAATAACAAAACTTCTTATCATTCCAAGTAAAACTTCAGTCACTTCGACTTATTAGGCCTACATCAATGAGATACTGGAGAAAGAGGTCAAATTCGCATTCCAGCGAAGTGTAGTCTGCGCTCATTTAACAGCCACAAAAATGTTTCATAATAACGGCGAAGGATTATTTCAAAAAGACGGTGCACGTGCACACACATCAAAGGTCGCAGTCGAATGGTTAAACAAGACTATCAATGGATAGCCTACATCTCACCGAGGGACTGGCCGCCTAATTCGCCGAATTTGTCACCAATGGAAAATGTTTGGAGTATTATGGCGGCAACTGTTTATGCCGATACCGAACCCCAAACGACCTTAAAACGTCGGCTTTGTAAGGCATGGGCATCAATAGGCCTACCTTTGACAACTCTGAAAAATCTATTTGCTCGATGACTAATCGACTTGAGGCTGTAATAAAGAGTAAAGGAAACATTATTAAATACTAAATGGTAATTTGTATTAATTAATTATGTGTGGATTAACAATGATGGTCGTACAATATTGTTTGCGGCTTAACTTGACGTTTATTTGGCACGAATTTGATGACGTCACGGATATTGGCGCTACAATTTTATTAAGTGAGCTAGTAATCTAATTTTTTTATATTAACATTTTCATTTGAATAACCTATCCGCCAGTATAAAACTTTCCACATTATATTGTGTAGAACATATATTTATCTGCATTAAAAATCGTTCACGACCTATCGAGACACCCTATATATTATAAGGCGAAGTCAAATTCTGTGTGTCTGTCGCGTTGGGCGCAAAACTCTCGCGGTCAAAGGCCTTTACTCTAAATATGTCTAATTCGCGAAATTATTTTTAAAACATTTGTATGCGAATCTGGAATTCAACGTGACTATTGGCAGCTCTCAATTCACTTTAAAACCGGAGTTATAGACATTTTAAATTTCGATGTGGTAGTTTGCAGTCGTCCTATATGGATGCGAGACATGGACAAAGACACGGGATATGGAAAAGAAAATCAACGCGTGTGAGATGTGGATTTGGAGAAAGATGCTAAGGATTTCATGGACGGAGAAGAGAACTAACGAATCGGTGCGCGAGGAGCTCGGAATAGAGAGGGAGGAGACACTGCAGCAAACAGCAACTTGGAGGAAATTGAGCTACTTCGGCCATGTGATGAGATCTAACGGTTTGGAAAAGGAGCTGATGACGGCATGCGGTGAGGAACGGAGAAGATGCGGAAGACCAAGGAAGAAGTGGTTGGATGAAGTACAGGAAAAGTCTGGCATGAGACTGGAGGAACTAAGAGAGGCGACTAGGGAGAGGATCAACTGGAGAAGATGCACCAGGGCTTTCGCCAGAGCTCCAGTAGCTGACGGCACCAGGTGACCAGGTGAGTTAGCGCCTATACAGATATTTTAAGAAGCGATTTAACGTTTCGCCACCATTATTTAGCAAACGGCTGCATGACGTCATCCTGACGCTCACAGTATTAATCAAGTTATTAATAGGCGCTCTTAGTGCATAAGCCATAGGCCCTATACTATAGAATAGAGAACGGAGAATGTTAATGTGGGTGTGTGTATGGGTGTGCGTGCGTTCGTCCATAATTATACGCCTATAGTTTCACAGCTATTGATCACCAGAACGACCCAGTGAAGGGTTGGTAAATCTAGCTAACCACGGAGGCCTGCGTGGGGGCGATATTTGATCAGTTTCGGAGTTTTACACATCAAACCCTATGCAGTTAGAGATAGAATGCGACCAGGGCCATCACGCCCACAGTCAGCATGCACACCCCGCCCCGCAGGGGGCGAGTCGGGTTTAGTTGTGGAAGGGTTAACCAGAAGTGTGCAAGGGCTAACCAAAATGTTCCGGACAACGCCAGTTACATTAGAGGGTTGGAGTCTATGTGGGGCCGAGTAAGAGTGCGGATGGGGATGGGATGGGCCGTAGGTGATGCGGGGTAAGAGTGGTGAGCGATGTATGGATGCGGAATGGGTGGAACGGGGGCTGGGGTGGGAGCGGTGAGCAGGGTGGGAGCGAAGCGGGGCGGTGTATGAGTGCGGAAGGTGGTGGGGACAGGGGAGGGGTGAGCAGGGTGGGAGCGGTAAGCAGGGTGGGAGCGGGGTGGCGTGGAAGGAAGGCGAAACCCTAAGACTTAGTTCCCCGGGCAACGCCGGGTATCACATCTAGTATCAATATAAAATGAACATTTATTTATAGTGCCTTTCAAAAGTGTTGAGCCTCATTGAAAAACAGAATAGGCCTAGATCTATGGGGCATAAATACGCACAAAACACTTCAAGGTACATGTAAATTCACAAGTGTTAAAATAGGAGAAAGCAGCAAGGGGTAGAAGATTATCAGAAAAATTACATATCTTGCATACGAAAATGACATGACAAACATCATTGTAAAGTTTCGCTGACAGTAGGCCTATGCCTACTAATCAAATTTCGGAACATTCACGACAATTTCTAGTTCTTTGATTCTTATGTGTTTTCCTGTGTTGAAAGTTTTTACACATTAGTCCATTTCGAGTAGGTCTATAGATAAATGTTTCTTCTATATTGTCTATTTTGACTTTTCGCCCACTATAGGCCTAGTCTGCGCGCTTTTGTCCTGCACGCTGTTATCTCGTCGCCCAAGAGAGCATAATGCTTTATGTAGATATTCGATCGTTTGTGCTCTTAGCACTGTCAACCAGCACCAAACAAATTTTGCCTCCCGTGAAGGCATACGTTCTCTTTAAGAATGATCTTCTTAAGTGAAAGTATAAAAGTCGCAACAAAGGTGTATTTAAGGCCATATGATCCATGGCACAAACTGTCCACAAATAATTAATGCATATTAGAACCTCTCTGTTTTCGGATATCGTCTTGATTTCGTCTGAAAACAGCGCAATCAGCAAGTTATACAGAAGAATGCCGACGACAAAAACAAAGCTGACGTGGACCGCTTGAAATCCAACTTCTGTGGCAGTGCTGAAACCACGAACGTCCAAAGTATTCAGAAATAAGAGAATCATCGAGTATACACCACTCAACAAGTCTGAAAACTGCGATAAACAGTCTCCATTGTGGTCTAGGGAGGACGCCAAAATGAAGAGGCGCATGAAAGCAGTCAGGAAACATTCACAAAGAATGATAAAGTAAACCAACATGGACAACATTCGCCTGATGTAGAGAACCATGTGCCCGATGGATTCAATTATTTCCATATGACGCAATATAGCACAAGTGATAATAGGAGTTTGGCAAATATGCATAATAGTCAGAAACGCCACATTTTCTTTCGTCGGATTGTTATAGATGGCTATTTCGGCGATTACCATAATGGCAAAAATCAAGCTAACGTAGCGCTGAGCGACCATGGAGATATCAAAAACAACTTTCTTGCGCTCTCCTGACAAATCCCTTGATAAAATCAGCTGCATGGACAAAATCTTCACTGCATGAAAAAACGATACAGAGTCGTACAGCAGAGTTGTAAATGACTGTAATATCAAATAAGATTCCAGACATCTTTTGGCAGTTAGCGATATCGACACCGGATCTTCGTCACAGTGAATAGAATCGTTGAAATTATTGCTCTCACTATTGTAGTAAAGTTCAGAACTTTTTCCTATGCTGTACCGATTAGTGACGTTGATCTGGCTAAACTGATAAACACAGAAAGCGCAGGTGTAGACAATTTTGAGAAGAAACCATAAGATGATAAAGGAACGTTTACTCTTAACTGATTTTCGAATCCAATCGGCGATTATGGATTCGGTAAAGACATGGCGTCCAAAAACTGAGTAAAAATGCCTTTCGTCGAGTAAACCAAGAATATATATAGGCGACTTAGTAACATGTCGTTTCACCGAATTGTCACTTGTTTCGTACTCTGTAATATCATACCAACGATATCTTCTTACGCCTATGATATCTTCTTTAATCTTATACATTTTAGGTGTTTCAAAAATAGCCATCATCAACCTAAGAGTTCCTTGGTGAACAGCGAACTCCAGCGGCCTATGCCCAGTCGTGTTTTCCATACGGAGAAGCCTGGCTATGCTTTCTTCCGGAATAATACGACACAACTTGTTGTAACTTTGTGCAATAGATTCTTCGTTGTGTGGTTGACAGAATGCGATGCAAACCAAGCAATGAAAAACGTTGAATCCTCCTTTCTCCTTACGTAAGACGTTGACGTCATATTTAACCATGACGTCACATACTCCCATAGATCCGTACAACGCTGCCAATGTAAATGGATGAGTAAATATTGGTCGGTTTTTGGTTAAACGTTTAGCTTCCGGAATTTCTGGGAATTGAAATGAACCGTTCAGCAAACTGGACTTTGTCTCTGCATCGCAAGTTTTTAATACTCTAGACATCTCCTGACTGTCATCATTTTTAATGGCGTTGAACCAGAATTGGTATTGCGGCAGTGGTAAAACTTCTTTTGGTCTACTACACTCCGCTGCAGAGGCGTCGCTGAGTGACATTATTGCTTTTCAATTGCTTCTGTAATGCTTCTCAAAAGTAGACGCAATAACTGAACCGTCAGTTCTGTTTTAGAACTTTTTACTCGCGCACTTTTCACCTTTTGTTAATCTGACGTCTTTCAATTATAGATCATTTGTCGGCTGTTATAGTGTATTTAGCGGATTAGAAATAGACTTCGGCGCATTCAAGATTAGAATTCCGTTTTTAGTAGCCTACTCCTTGTCTGTTGATACCGCGCTGTTGTTGACAAATTTTGCGCTGATGTCCGTCAGTTTTAGGTTTTAAAAACTGAACGAGTCCAAACGGGATTTATGTATGTCTCTCCCTGGCGTTAGTACAAAATGCACTAAATAGGAAGTGGTAGGTAGGCCTACCTAGCAACACCGTGAGCCAGTGGCAATATAATAATGCATGCTCATCGATTTGTGTGTTACAAGGGCATACCATCTTTAATGGCCTCATGCTAATAGAAAAATGTGCGTAGGTGTATTGTTTGCACCAGTCCAAACGTAAGCAGTAAAGGCATTTTGCAAGACTGTAGCAGCCAGATATGCTGTAAAGACCGAAATAGCATGTTAATTTAGGAATATCGCATGGATTTCAAATATGGCATACTAAGAGAATACTGGCTGCTGCTAGCAATGGATTGTAGATTAGAACTGACAATGGAATGTGCAATTAGGCCTATATATGATTTTCGATTGCACAATCAATAGGTGGACAAAACAATGCAAAACATGTAACAAAAAAATAAGAAATTAATATCTATAGTATAGATTTTAGCAGAATACAGGTACATGTAATATATAATAGTTGTATGACAATTACACGCACACATAAAATTCGATTTCTTCTTTGTTTTAAAGAAGCTGTAGAATTCGAGTCGATTTTAATGTTTGTCAAGATAATGGTGAAAGTTTGAAGCAGTGAACCTAGTAAATTGCGTCTTCCATTTATCGACAGGTTTTAAGAGGCAACTCAGATATAATTAGTCGGCCTATACACAGATCTATACTCTCGTTGAGAAGAAGAGACGGCGAGGGACAGGACTTGCCCTGCCCACACATGCATAGGTGAAGAAACCGAAGTTGCTTACACTTCATTCTAAGTTCAGTGAATTAATGTAAAACCCATTAGCTAACCCTGAGACATCCTCAGTTGTTATCTTAAGGAATGCTCATTTTTGTCCTGGTGTTAACGATCAGAGCAAACACACTAAGCGATCAAGGTGCACTTCGAACTTTCAGTGTATTTGCGCTAATAAATGACATAACGATTGCTTCACTCATTAGCCTACACCAGTCGCGCATTTAGACTTATTTGCTTTCAATCGAATGGGGTTCACTTAAAAAGAAAAAGCTTCTTCATACTTTCTTCTCCTTGTGGAACGCGGTGGTGTAGTGGAGGTTCGGCGACTTCGAGCCAGAAGGTTCCAGGTTCTAATCCACCTCAAGCCGCCACTTAGACACCTTGAGCAAGTTCTTCACTCGCAATTGCTCGTTTGTTTCGGCCTGAAACTCAGATGCAGTGTCCACGATGTAGACAGGTGCGCCTTTGAGTAGAGAGCTTGAGGGGGCGCTATAGTAAATTCGAGAAATAAAATCTAAAAGAAAATAATTAAGACTAATGTCAATTGCAGTCGCAAAGGCTGGCGCATTTCATTATAGTATTGGTTATAACATCGATAAAAACACTGCTACTATTATAATAAAAATTTTAAAAAATCAAGGTCAAACTCCAGTTGGAAACCCTGGAGAGTTAGGATTGTTGCACGGCGGAGAAACAAAGCTCAGCAGTAACTTTCAGGTCCGAGAAGATTTTCGTCTTAAACTGAGTGAGTGGATGAACGTTGCTCAGCGCATCTTCAATCAAGTAATTGTGGATGACTAGTAGGGTGGAGTGAAAAAACCGAAAATTGGAATTCCGAAAAGTAATGGCAACCAAAAGTTGCCCAATGACATGGGGTCAAAAAATGTGTAAAAAGTTTTTAAAAATATTAATGTCTTCAGCCCCCATAAGTGGGCCAAAGTTCCGAAAAATTGCATTTTTTAACGAAAATTGCCGGTTTTATCATGAAATATTCTTATTGCAAAATAACTAACTGCCATTCAATACACCGTTGGAACGAGCTCTTAAAACTGAACAAAATGATGTATTCATTTACAGAATAGTTCCATATTTGTAGAAAGATATTAACTTTTTAACCATACCCCCTCTTCGCGACATGTCGCGAAACCTAAAACAGTAAAACACTAATAACTTTTTTATCCTTTGAGATATTTCAATGCGTAATATGTCATTCGATTCTGTTTAGAACCCTCTTTCTATTGGTGTATTGTAAGGTGAGATTGCATATTGTTTGTCTGATATTATTGGGATGGTACCTAATATGCACCTTGACTGAAAGCACTTCCAAAGACTTTCATGGAAATCGTATTGCCGTCACAGTAGGGCAAAGTCACAAATGTCAGAATTTGTCTCATATACTGGCATGAATCATTGACCATCAGCAAGTAATCATGCTCTTTTAAAATTTATCCGATCCACTGTGTCTTAGAGGGACAGTAGTGCGTTACAGTCCTATAGTTAATTGTGATTTCAAATATCAGTTTCAGTTCTCGCGATCTTAATGGCGTCCGGACAGACTCATCTCTGTTGTCTGCACCTCAGCTACGGCTGCAATAGCTTCATTCACACTTTTAAGACACCTTTCAAAAATACTCTAACCTGGACATTAAAACTGTCAAACTATCGAGCCTGACCGGTAACATGAAATTGGAGCTGTTCTGTTCTTTGGCTGTGTTGGAACAGATTGTTGGAACAGCAACCCTCCAGCTATGAAAGTCAATTAATTCTACATTATCTGTTGAGTTAAGATTCTGAGGCAGAACATGGAAGCACTGCACAGACAACTTTCTATCTTGTTTTCAGCTATTGACATTCTCCTCAGACCAAGTTCTTTCATAGGAGTAGCCTATACACCGTATTGGGATGATATCTATTATGCACCCTGAGGTCCCTGACTGAAAGCACTTGCAAAGACTACAGTCACTCTAAGACACAGTGGTTAGAAACAATTTTAAGCGAACATGATTGTTTGCTGATAATCAATTATGCATGCCAGTATGTGAGACTAATGTCTGACATTTTGTGACATTACCCTACTGCGACGGCAATACGACTTCCTTGAAAGTCTTTGGCATTGTTTTCAGTGAGGGTGCATATTAGATGCCGCCCCAATAGCCTGTACGCGGTATATTAGGCTAATAGAGTGACTGTAGTATTTGGAAGTGCTTTCAGTCAGGGTGCATAATAGATATCATCCCAATGCGGTGTATACTGTATAGGCTACTCCTATGAAAGAACTTGGTCTGAGGAGAATGTCAATAGCTGAAAACAAGATAGAAAGTTGTCTGTGCAGTGCTTCCATGTTCTGCCTCAGAATCTTAACTCAACAGATAATGTAGAGTTAATTGACTTTCATAGCTGTTCCAGCAATCTGTTCCAACACAGCCAAAGAACAGAACAGCTCCAATTTCATGTTACCGGTCAGGCTCGACAGTTTGACAGTTTTAATGTCCAGGTTAGAGTATTTTTGAAAGGTGTCTTAAAAGTGTGAATGAAGCTATTGCAGCCGTAGCTGAGGTGCAGACAACAGAGATGAGTCTGTCCGGACGCCACTAAGATCGCAAGAACTGAAACTGATATTTGAACCCAAAATTAATTCTAGGACTGTAACGCACTACTGTCCCTCTAAGACACAGTGGATCGGATAAATTTTAAAAGAGCATGATTACTTGCTGATGGTCAATGATGCATGCCAGTATATGAGACAAATTCTGACATTTGTGACTTTGCCCTACTGTGACGGCAATACGATTTCCATGAGTCTTTGGAAGTGCTTTCAGTTAAGGTGCATATTAGATACCATCCCAATAATATCAGACAAACAATATGCAATCTCACCTTACAATACACCATTTGAAAGAGGGTCCTACACAGAATCGAATGACATATTACGCATTGAAATATCGCAAAGGATAAAAAAGTTATTAGTGTTTTACTGTTTTAGGTTTCGCGCCATGTCGCGAAGAGGGGGTATGGTTAAAAAATTATTATCTTCTACAAATATGGGACTATTCTGTAAATGAATACACCATTTTGTTCAGTTTTCAGAGCTCTTTCCAACGGTGTATTGAATGGCAGTTAGTTATTTTGCACTAAGAATATTTCATGATAAAACCGGCAATTTTTGTTAAAAAATGCAATTTTTCGGAACTTTGGCCCACTTATGGGGGCTGAAGACATTAATATTTTAAAAAACTTTTTACACATTTTTTGACCCCATGTCATTGGGCAACTTTTGGTTGCCATTACTTTTCGGAATTCAGATTTTCGGTTTTTTCACTCCACCCTAATGACTAGGCTATACCAAGCGTTGCTATTGCTTCTCCATTTAAAAATAGCCGTCTATAAAATCATTGAAAACCAAACTAGAATATTTCATAAAGTAATTGTGGATGACCATCAGGGTTGTACTCAAATATTTTTGAGGTGAGTAGGCTACACACTGCCGGTGACACGAAAAGGATTATCCCCCCTGAAAGCTATCCGGGTGGATGAATTAATCTATCCCCCCGGATGGAATTAACCGGTCTAGACTATCCGGGGGGATAAACCATTCTATCCCATTTTTTGAAAAATGCGTATGATTAAACAATTTATACTCTAATCAAAATTTAAAGTGACTCTAATTGTTTTAAGTGACCTATAAGCAATGCTCAGAGAAAGGCAACTCGAATTTATTTAGTGTCTCCGAGTGTTTTTAAGTGTTTTAAATGTTTTAAGTGCTATAAAACCAAAGCAAAAAAATCTAGTAGGAATAAACATACCTGTTAGTGTCATTGTTCAAAACAAAGCAGATAAAAATTAATTTGCAAAAATAAATGCACGCGGAAGTGTTTTTTTCCGACTTTTCATCATTTGGGGATACTATTAATACGGGGGATACTCTATTTCGTGACACCGGCGAAAAAATCGAATTTTTGTGGGAGAAAATTTTCTCACGACTCTTTTTTTAGTCATCGAGTAGTTTCAGACGGACGATATAGAATTTGTCACCCCAAAACTCTTAATTTTGGCGTCCAACACTCAACTTATAGGCCTATGAATTTATTTTGTAAATCGAGATTTTTTCACGATTTCTCCATGCGTATACCACACGCTCTTTGTGAGGTGAGTATAGGCCTACTCTGTATACCCGCGTATGCCTTCGTTTTCGGAGATGAGTATACGATGCCGTTTTTTCCCGGTGGTGAGTATACGCCGTATAGCCTACCCGCGTATACCCTTGAGTACAGCCCTGATGACCATACCCAGCGTTGCTATTGCTTCTCCATTTAAAAATAACCGTCTATAAAATCATTGAAAACCAAACTAGAATATTTCCTAAATTTCGTTTTTGTGTACAAGTAGGCTTATGTAAATGGCTTCCAAGGTTCTGACACTATTTTCAGGGCGCGGTGGTGTAGGAGTATGTTCGGTGCCTTGGAGTCGGAAGGTTGCAGGTTCGAATCCACCTCAAGTCGTCACGTAGTCAGTGAGCAAATCCTTCACTCGCAATATTACTCATGCGCTTCGGCGTGAAACTCCGATACAGTGTCCGCGCTGTAGTCGGGAAGACTCTGAGTAGGAATCTGGAAGAGTCGTTGTAACAAGCGCTCATACATACATGCATACATACATGCATACATGCATACGTGCATACATGCATACATGCATTCATGCATACATACATGCATACATGCATACGTGCATACATGCATACATGCATTCATGCATACATACATGCATACAGAAATACATACATACATACATACATGCATGCATACATACAAAATGTCATACATACATTACATTACATACATACATACATTCATACATACATACATACATACATACATACATACACACATACATTCATACATACATACATACATACATACATACATACATACATACATACATACATACATACATACATACATACATACATACATACATACATACATACATGCATACATACATACATAAAAGACAGCGCCGGGCCTTTTCTACTGTGGGTCCCGCTATCTGGAATGGCCTTCCACTAAACTTGCGACTTATGCCTAGACTAAATTCACCTGCTTTTTATAAGTCGCTCAAAACCTATTATTTTAGCTGTGGCTGGACTGGGAGCGCCTCTGAGTAGGTTTCTTGAAGAAGCGCTGTATAAATTCACGAAATGAATGAATGAATGAATGAATGAATGAATACATACATACATACATACATACATACATACATACATACATACATACATACATACATACATACATGTACATACATACATACATACATACATACATACATACATACATACATACATACATACATACATACATACATACCTACATACATACATACATACATACATACATACATACATACATACATACATACATACATACATACATACATACATACATACATACATACGCATATACCTAAATCAGTAAATACTGTCGGAATTCACAACACGCTCTATTCCCATCACATGACAATAAATATAAGAAACACAGTATCCATTTTTTTCAGTATTTTTCACCAAACGTATCAGTTCAAGGATATCGCACGAAATTGGACAAAACATACGGTCGGAACAGAATAATTATCTTTATAATATTAACAAACGCATAATTAAGTATAGTAATTTTGTATTAATTTTAATGATACCTTTCTCACAAGAAATTCTTAACCACAAGTAGAATATCTTATAAGCATAAACCAGGGCATTTTTTAGCATGTTAACTGGTGGGGAAAATCCCCACCAGCCCTCTCTCATTCCCCACCAGTCCTTGCCCTTTTCCCCACCAGTGAATTTTGCCCTTTTTATCTTTAATCACACAAGTTGAAGTTGTAGTGAACAGTTAACAGTTAACTGAATAAAGTTTAATAAACTGTTATAGTCTGATAACTTGGGAACCCTTACAAACACGCCAGTGACGTCATCGATAATACTCAATGTTAATGTTTCATATAAACCACAGAAGATATCTGAATAATTTACATTTCAATGCCCTTCAATGGTCATCAATGAGTCGTGTCGAATTTGACGCTTAACTTATGTGGCTATGCATTTTGCAAGTTTACGATATAGGCCTAACAATACACAACAAACAATATTGGAAAAATTACAAGCATGCCGAGCACCGAAAGGACTAAAAAACGCAAAGCAGATTTGCTCCTGGATAGCGCGAAGAAATGCCAAAAGCTTTCAGATTTGTTTGGCCAATTTCGACAGGAGACGTCCGAGACGTATATGACTAGTCAGCCAAGTGAGCCAACTGGCCCAACTCAGCCAAGTGAGTCAACAACTACATGTAATCAGGTGGCTTCTGAGCCTTCTGATGCATCAGCTACTCTCTCCTTATCCTCTGCGAATCATTTTGTGATTTTGTGAACGCAGGCATTACTCTCTCAGCTAGGTTATTCCCACTGCAAGACGGAGTCTTTGCTGATGAAGCCTGTGAACAATGGAACACAATTTCAGCTATACCACACCTTCCTACCGGATCCGATCTTGGATGTTCATTGTCAGTTCGTCTCCGCCAGTTGCTACCAGTAACCACAGGGTTGGTGCAGAAGGTGTTATCAGCAATTGCAACATTGTCACCCCATTCCATGCAAACTGAGAGAATAATATCGCATCACAACTTGGTTGTCGACGACCATAGAACTGGTATGAAATTCAACACAATCAATGCACGACTTCAGATCGCATTAAATGGAGTGGGAACTGCACACTATGATCCCAGAATGGCCATTGTTCATTTCCTTTCAAGTAGGAATCGTAGAGAACGTGAACCAAATGTTGACAGTTATTCAAAGCGAGATTTTGTCCAGAAAGTTTTCAGAAAAGAAGGCCATTTTTTCTAGTTGGTAGACTGTTACATTGGTAGTGGTACATCATCTAAATTCAGTTAAGTGAACTTAAGTCGTATAATTAATGCTCTTATACGTGTATTTTTTATTGTTCTTTTAAGCGGATATGCGTTGTCTTCTAAGTTTATCTGATAATGTGTCAACGTGCCTTTACCCAAAAATAACTGTTCAAAAATGCCCTTTTCCCAAATATCCCCAGCAGTGAAAATTCCTTAAAAAACCCCCTGGCATAAACCTACATATTTTATGCACATAATTGTTAACTTTTAGGATTCAATTTTAGCATTTTCACATAATTATTAGTTAAATGAGTTAACAAATATTTATGAACTATCAGTTGACTACAATTCTGGGATGTTCTTTGCCAAGTTCAAAACGTGGACAATGGTCATAGCCTATATTTGCGACTGCAGGGTTGTAGGCCTGCCATAATAATACTATTAATAGTGTGAGCTTGCAGAATATCAAAATAACCGTCTATAAAAATACATTTCTCTTCCATGCCAAACTTTAAACTGTTCTTTCTTTTTGGGCTTGCTGTAGTCTGGAGCGCCTCCGAGTAGTTTTTCTTGAAGGGGCGCTATGTAAATTTTCGAATGAATGAAAGAATAAAACATAAGCCTGCATAGGCTAATACTACAACAAGACGATAACATTATCCATTTCGCTCTAGAGCTCGAAACATTTTGTACACATGCATAATAAATTATAGCGCAGAATTTCACTTAAATTCGTTGTCAATATCATTGTATTTAACTCCAGTCATAAGCACATAGAAAGTTGAAAACATAGACCTACATGTACATTATACTGCAACAATACGATAATGTCATCAATTTCTCACTTTAAATCGAAACATTTTTGTACACAGGTAGGCCGATTATAGTCTCTATAATTGAAGCGTCTAAGATCATTTAAATCATTATTATGAACATCAATGCATTTGACTACAATCATAATCACTGGAAAGTTTAAAACACTTATCGATGTCCAATGTTGAATAATCACGAAACACAAAGTAAGTAGGCTATTGTTTAAAATACTCATAAAATCACATTGAATCATAAAACCTTCATCACAAATGGATCAAAGTTCGAAATGCATGTATGTATTTGGACAGGAATATTGCTAATAGGTTCGGATCTAATGTAGACCTGTTGTTTTGCAACATAGGCTACACATTGGAGTCATACCGAAGTCTTCATAATGCACATGCAAATATAGCCTACACTTTTTCTATTGCGGCTCTACATGTATGTATGGCTTTGAACCTCATTGCTTTTCAGTGAATATAGCCTATGATTGTGGTGAAATCACTGCTGCTCATAAGGGTCCTTAATAGGAACCAATTTAAAATCTCTAGCACTACTTGTTTGCTACACAGCCAACAAAATACTCTCACGTCCAGTGATGCTTTGACGAAAACTTCAACTAAGCATAATATTATTGTAGACCCCGCAAACGGTAAGTCCTCGATGCGCTTTAAAAGGCTTGCTATTCGCAGTCGTAATCGTAATCTCCAAACTTCTAAGCCGCCACTCGAAAGCCAAGCGCGGGGCACCAGTTTATTCACGAGCGCCGCGTTGAATCAAAAAGGGTGTCCTTACGATTAGTCCAAAGGAGGTCCGGATCTATTGCCATAGAATCAGAGTGGGTGGTACAGCTACTAAGGCGGGTATCGTCTGGGTTGAGAATTGGAAGCTAGAGGATCAGATGAGACCGAGTAAGAGTCGTTTGCAAAATTGGCTAATGGGTGCTACCAACTTTGTGACTTAGGCCTTGTTATCTGCTTCGTCAATTTTAAAGGTGCTTACATCAAAATGTTGTGGAATGTTGATTAAACCCACATACATGTACATGTAGTTAAACTCAGTAAGTTTCCAATCATTTCGTGAATTATTCAATGGTTTTTCTGAAGCGTCTCTCAGGAGCTGCAGCACAGGGCAGAAGATATTGCCTCAGTGGTTTTCAATTAACAAAATTCTTTGTATGGATTTCGCATCACCAACTGACCATTTTAAGGATGACAAACAAAATATTCACAAAAAACGAGCGTAACCAATGTCACTTGCACCTTGATCTATCTGGTGCAGCAGGCTACCAACTAATAGTTTACAAAGAATAATTATATGCACTCTCGTCTAATCAGGCGAAGTGTCAGCAAAATATGATGCTTAGATCTGACATTTCCGTGGTCTTGCACTATCAACTGAAACCAAATAAATTTTACCATCCAAACAGACAAAATTCTTCTTATTCCATGATCTTTTCATGGGACTGTAAATACTTCGAAGTATGGGTGTGTTCAAACCAAGATAATTGACAGTGTCAACTGTCCAAAACAGATCAATAGACAGAACAACTTCTCTATTCTCGGAAACCTTATTCACTTCGTCTGAAAACAGAGCAATCAGCAAATTGTACAGAAGGATGCCAAGAATGAAAACAAAGCAGACGTGAACCGTTTCGAATCCAACAAAAAAGCCAACGTTTAAGCCTCGAACATCAAGCGTATTGAGAAATATGAGAAGCATTGAATATACACCAGAAAAGGTGCCGGAGAACTCCGCAATACAACCTCCAATACTTTCCATTTCGGACATCATTATGAAGAGGCGCATAAACAAAAACAAAACACCGCCAAACATTACAATGAAAGTGAACAGCATAGAAAACATGCGCCTGATATAGAGAATCATATGCCCGCTGGAACTGAAGATTGCCATATGGTGCAGGATCGAAGTGGTAATAATTGGGGTTTGCAAAATATGTGTCACTGTAAGATACGATAGATATCCCTTCGTTGGGTTGTTATAGATACCTATTTCGACCAAAACCATGATGGCGTATGCCAAGGCTGCAAGTCGCTGGTAACCCTAAGATGCGTCAGCATCAATTTTCTTGGGCTTTCCCGACAAATCTTTCCCCATGTAAGCCTGCATGCCCATAATTTTGAACACATTCGTAAACTGGAGCGCGTCATGCAACACAGTTACTGTCGACAGAAGTATCAGGAACATTTCAAGGCACCGCTTTGCAGTCAACGAGAGACTCGTGTAATTGTCATCGCATTCGGTAGGACTAAACTCGTTGAGATGATGTCCCTCACTGTCGTTGTCTGAGCGTTGTCCATCGCTGTATCGATTCCTGACACCCGTCTGGCTTAGTTGATACACGAAAAACGGACAGCTGTAAACGATTTTGAGAATGAAATAATAGATGATCACGAAACGCTTGCTCTGAACCGATCTTCGAATCCAATCTGCGATCATGGATTCGGTGAAGACGTGCAGTCCAAACTCTGAGAAAACCTTTCTTTCGTCTACGAAAGGAACCAGACACAGCGGTGATCTGGCACTGTGTCTGCACACAGAAACGTCTGTTGTTTCATACTCCGTGATATCATACCAACGATATCTTCTAACACCTACGATATCCTCCCGTATCTTATAAATGCCTGGTGTTTCAAAAATGGTCATCATCATCTTGAGCGCTCCATGATTAACAGCAAACTCTAACGGCCTGAATCCTGCTGGACCTTCCATGCGCAGAAGCGTCGCTACATTTTCCGTTGATATAATACTACAAAGTTTGGTGTAACATTGTGCAATAAATTCCTCGTTCTCTGGCTGATAAAATGCAATGCATACCAAACAATGAAACACGTTGAGTTCCCCTTTCTCCTTAACAAATACGTCGACGTCATGTTTAACCATGACGTCACATGCTCCCACAGATCCGTACAACGCTGCCAAAGTAAAGGGATGAGTGAATATCGGTCGTTTCTTCGCTAAACGTTTGACTTCCGGAATTTCTGGAAACTGAAAAGAACCGTTCAGTAATTTCGACATTGTCTCTGCGTCGCGGGTTTCTAATATTCTACACATCTCCTGAATGTCATCGTTTCTAATGACGCTGAACCAGAATTGGTATTGCGGCAGTGGTAAAACATCTGTGCACATTGTGTCAGAGGGTTTGGTGTACGACATTATTGCCTTTACAAGAATCCTCTCGAAAGAAGATGCAATAATAATAATTGTTCAACTCTTACACTCTGCCTGATATATTTGTTTAAATAACTTAATCACTGCTTCATAATTATTCTTAGACAGTCGGAAATTATTGATCATCTAAGTTCATCGAAGTTCTACAAAATACGTGCTAGACTGATCTCGCCTAAGTTTCGCTTTATAAATAGTAGACACGAGCAACGATTTAGATCTGTCACGTCAATGTCCCTCACTTGATGATCTCGGCGTGTTGCAAGCTGTGCATAACCAACCAATTCACTTAAATACCGTTTCTTGCAGCACTGCACACAGTGCACAGTGCACAGATAGAAAAGTTCTTATAACAACAATCCGTCATTCGGAACCTGAATAAACTTAGCGCTATGTTAGTTCTGAAAATCAATGTAACCAAAGCAAAGCATTGTATCATATTTGCAATTAGAAATCGACACGTGGCGTTAACGTTAATGTGTAGCTTATCAATAAGTCAAAGGCCCGTGTTATGCAACGGAATGATGGTTATTATAATCAAGTGCAATTTTTCCACAAAGCATTGGTCGATTGCATCGGATCTATGACTTTCTATGTCGCATTTTAACCCTCGAGCTACCAAGGGAAGGGGGGTATCCACCACCCTCCCTAGGTTTTTTTTGACTTCAAACTTTTTCCATATGGAATAAAAATTTG